>PVJI01024939.1:0-21074 GCA_004026765.1 Micronycteris hirsuta | reverse complement strand
GAAAATGGAACTGCCTTTCGACCCAGCAATTCCACTACTGGGATTATACCCTAAGAATCCTGAAAAACCAATTCAAAAGAACCTTTGCACTCCTATGTTCATAGCAGCACAATTCACAATAGCTAAGTGCTGGAAACAACCTACGTGCCCATCTACAAATGAATGGATCAAGAAACTATGGTACATTTACACAATGGAATTCTACGCAGCAGAGAGGAAGAAGGAGCTTATACCCTTTGCAAGAGCATGGATGGAACTGGAGAGCATTATGCTAAGTGAAGTAAGCAAGGCAGCAAGGGACAAATACCATATGATCTCACCTTTAACCGGATCATAACCAACAAAAGCAGAAAGCAAGCAAAACATAACCAGAGACACTGAAATTGAGAACAGTCTAACAATAGACAGGGGAGAGGGGGGAGAGGATAATGGGGAGAAGAGTTTTCAGGAATTACTGTAGAGGACACATGGACAGAACTAAGAGGGAGGAGGGGGTTTGGGAGAGGAGGTGGGATGGGAGGGGAAGGGAGGAGGGGAGGGGAGAGGATGCAAATAACTGTAATTAATCAAAAAATAAAAATAAATAAAAATAAATAAAAAAAAAGAGAAAGGGGATATGTGTAAAAAAAAGATACACTATGAAAGAGAGAACAAGGGAAACCAGTCAAACAATGTAATTTAACCAGCTAAGTCAAGAAGACTAAACAGAAAGAAGAGATACAAAAATACTAACAAAATGAAAGATGTAAGAATAATGAAAAAATAGTAATACAAATATACAATAACTTGCAAGTTCTCTGGAGTAGCAAAATGAAATTTGTCTTACTGTTTCAGCTGTTGGGGTGACCCCTCTTTGGGTCCAGTTCTGGTCTTTTCACAGTTTCAGGTTTTATTGTCTCACTTGTGGGAATTAAAAAAAAAGAAGGAGGAGGAGGAGGATGGAAAAAGAGATAAAAAGGGAGAGAAAGGAAGAAGTAATAACGAAAGAAAGAAGGAAAGAGAGGAAGAAGGAGTTAAAAGAAAAAAAGTTACTTAAAAAAAAAAAAAAAGCCTCCTGCTGGTTTCAAACTGTCCAAGCCAGTTCTGCTGGTCTTCCTGGCTGTAGCAGGCTGAGGGGGAATTGGTTTCGCTTTTCTCCCTTCCTGAGTGGCACTCAACCAGCCTCTGGCCCAGTTCCTCAGTTTGCTGCTGCTGGGCCCTCAGTGCCCTTTTGTGTCCAGCCTAGGCCTTCAGTCCACCAGTTGCACTGTCCTTGAGGTGCACCAGTTAGGGGCAATTCACCACCCCCCCCTTCTCGCTCTTTGCTGTTCTATATGCTAGGGACGCTCAGCACCCCTTCAGGTTATTTCAGCATCCCCCTCCCCATGCCCCCCGACCCCCCGCACTGTGTTAAGTCTTTCTGGAGATTGCTGACTCGCTGAGCCCTGCAGTGCTCCTCTGCCGGAGCATCTCTGACTTCCTCTTAGAGAGCCAGTCGGCCCTGCAGGGCGGGGTGCCACTGTGGCTGCCACTGTGGATGCTGGTATGTGCCTCCTCTGCTGCTTCCTTGGGGGCGCAGGGGTTGGGTGCTTGGTGCCTCTGGGGTCAGGCGAGCTCTGTCCCGGGCCTGCGAGTATGGTGGAACGATCAGCCGCCGTCCCACAGGTTTGGGTGTGCACCATCCCCAGGACTTCCGGTGTGGACACTGAACCTTCTGCGCCACCACGGGCATGCTGCTCGACTGGGTGGGGAGAAGGCCAGGTTGGCTGCTGCAGAATTCCCCAAACAGCTGCTGAGTGTCTCTTTTTTCACTTTTTTTTTTGAAAAATTCCTCCTGCTCAAGCCTGCCACTCCATGCAAGGGCCTGGCCTCTCACACAGCCCAATTCTCTAACCAGACGGGGGACTATCCAGGTCAGGGCCCATAATGGCCCAACTCTCAACTCTCAACTCTCCCCAGCTGGTGCACACAGTTTCCATGAATGCATACAGCCCCCACGGGTTTGCCACTTGATCCTTATTCCCCTCCCTGTGACTTCAAGAAACCAGGTCTCTCCTGGTGCTACTCAAACCTTGTTTGGCAAAGGAGGGAGCCATTGACCTGGCTCTCTCCCAAGAACCCTGTGGCAGACCCGGCAGGCGCCAGGCCTGAGGCTGCTGCCACCCTGGTCCCAGAGCTGGACCGAGGGACCTTACTGTCCTGAAGCACTCTCCTTACCATCTGATTTTTCAATGTCTTCTACAATTTTTGGTCTCCTATCTTCATTTATGCTGGGGTACTGTTGGCTGTTCGCTCTGTTCCTCATAAGATTGGCTCAGTGTTTCACCCGTGTGCAGGGGTAAGTGGGACTCCTCTCCCACCTACCTCACCACCATCTTCCTTCCACTTTATTTTCTTAAAACCTCAAGTTATTTCTTCCAGATATTGGTTATAAAAAAATGCTTCCATATGAGGAGGCTGACCCCAACTCAGCTTTGGGGATATCTGCCTGCATTCCTCTCATCAGCAGCACCTGTCTCTCCTTCATACTCCCCTTGCAAGCCTAGCCCAAAGGTCTGTGGGATGTTGCAGGTACTCAAGCCTTCTCATTAGTGCTAAGTGTGCCTTGTTAGTTGTGCCCAGAATGTGGAGCTGCAGAGAACTAAGATGATCTTACCCAAAGTTGCTGAATTGCTGGGCTAACCAGTGGAACTGTCATCTGAAAAGAACTTGCCAAATGGGAAAATCAAATGGGGTAAGACACTAATGCTTTGCATAATTAAGCTCGCTAGGACTTCCCAATTAATTGGGCCAGCTTCAGGGAACTGGGAGTTCTGGGTCTAGAAAATAGAGAATAGAATAAGAATAAAGAGGCTCTTTTTCCCTTCCTGAAATTTCCCTTGTCATATAGCTAATGATGTGCACAAAAACAGGTGATCCTTTGGAGGGAATCACTGGAATTTAATTAGATTTTAACTTTATCTAGAATGCACTATGCTGTCCTTTACAAAATCAGGCTCATCCTCTCTTCCACAGGAATATGACCTAGAGGCTCATGTTCTAGAGAAGAGCCCAGGTGTCAGTTCATCCGTCCTGGATTCTGGGGACAAACAGCTGGAGAACAGGACCATCAAAGAGGCCAGTAACCAAAAGAAACACCTCTCATCCAGCCTATAGCCCATGAAAGACCACCCCTAGCTAAGTCCTTACCCATTCAGAAGTTACAGAGATCCAAAATGATGCGCACTCTGAAGGTCCTGGGTAGGCAATTGCAACCCATGTAGAAGACAATGTCATGCTTGTCTCGATGATAGCGGTCACTGTTCTGCTACCAGTGCCTCTGGTGGTAATTACAGATTCTATTCCAGCTATTTCTCATGCCCTGATCACCAGTCCCTCTTATCCAACTATCTTGATTTACATCCTGCTCACAATCACTTTTCCACCTGTCAAGTCAATCAGGCCTAATTTACCAACACCTTGATTGTGCCCTTACCCCTCATTTTCCAGGTGTCCTTGAAAGATGCTGGTCTTTACTCATTTGATGAGGTTTCCTGCCAAAGCCTATGCAAGTCTTCTACTTCTGATACAGGATCGTTTTTTCCTGGCATGTCCAAGCAGAGTGGAGAATGTCATAGCTGCACTTTAGGCATTAGAGAAGCGCATGGCTGCCCATGCCCACAACTTCCAAACAGCTATAGGCAATGCCAACCTCTGTTGATGAATCTATGTTGTTAGTTCAGGAGTATTTCCACAAAATAACTATTCAGCAAATGATTTGAAAAAATAGTCTGATAATACCTTGAAGATGTTAGCTTAATTCACTATAAAACTGCAGCTAATAGACTTTCTCTTGTGGGTGAGCAGGAAACTTAGGATCGACCTAGAAAAGGGTGCACTGATTTATCAGATGCATTTTATGCCCTGTAGAGTCTCTGCTGGGCCACAGTGGAAACTTCTGAAGCAAGCCCTTAAGGATGTGCTTTGAAGGTGACTGTCAATTGCCTAGATCTTGGAGGCAACTGTGGATCTCTCTTGGACTTCCTACTAATAATGGAATGTCACCTACAGAGTGCTTTACAGATACAAACTTGTTTCACTCTCACCAATAGGCAGGGTCTATTAATTTACCAACATCGTTTACCAACCATCATTTAACAGATGACAAAACTGAGGTGCATAAAGATGAAGTAACTTGTCTAAAGTCAAACATCCATGAAGTGGTGAAGCCAGGATTCTAAGTTGACTACTGAGCTACTGAGTGAATACCTTCATGACACATTGGTCATTCACTCCTATGAGGTTGCTTATGTCCCCTCCTGACAGATGAAGAAACTGAGACTTCTCAAGGACTCACCACTGCTCACAAGATTTGCAGACAAGTGTGGTTGATTGCAAAGCCTGTTCTCATTCTACATTGACAGAGCATATTCTATATGACTGTATAGACCTGAATATGAATATGGTTACATCTTTGTAACCAGTGTCAAGAAGGCCACGCAATTCCAATCCAGAAATGAGCATGCCTGAGTTGACTTGTTCATCAGGGTCTGGTATGAGTTTTAACCAATATTCAGCAAAAGATCTCCCATGAAGACACCTCTATCTACTACCCCAAGATAACTCATAGCTACTAGTGGGAAGTTTTATGGAAGGTGTGGAGACAGAAGGAAGAGGCTCAAGAGAGTTTCCATTCTAGGGATTTAAACTGCCCAAAAGAGCCAGGATGTCTATAGCCCATATAACGACCTTTGCATTAATTGGAAAAAGACTATTTCTTCTTCTTGAGGGGTGTAGTCCCAAGAAAGGGACACTGCTTGGTCTTGTGCCTGAGCAGGTGGGGGTGGAGGTTGGATTTTAGCTTTAATTGTTGTGTTGATATGTCACCTTTGTATTGTGCATAATCTGTATGTGGCCTTGAGAAGCAGCCACACTATGAGTATAGGAAAATTAAGGGATTTAGAATTTGTCAATACAGAGCATGAGAAGGGGGAATCCTCTATAAAGTAAAAGCATAGAGTAATAGTTAATACATACCCTGGTCAGAGTCACGCAGACCAGGGTTTGATTCCTGGCTCTGACTCCCTGATTCACTAGAAAAGGTGACCTCAGGTCATCTACCCTTCCAGAGCCTTAATTTGTACATCTCAAAACAGCTAATAATCCTCATATTCTGGATTCCTATGAGGACCTAGTGGAGTGAGCAGGTGAAAGAGCACACAGTGTTCAGCACATGATCACCTTCTAGTAAATGGGAGAACTTAGTTGCATAAGTTCTTGGGGATACATATTTATGGCTGCCAACTTGGAAAATCACATTATAGTTGATATTGCTGATTGATGTGTTACCCAGGATTGTTTCCATGGTATATGATACTGGGAAAAATGATCTTCTCTGAGACTCAGTTTTGTCAGCTATAACATGGGTGTCATAATAGCATTTTTCTGTATAGGTGTGTTGTGCAGATTACATGAGATAATATCTGTAAGATCTCTAAGGTGCTAAGGATCTGAGGGGATGTTAATTACTCATTCTATTCCCATCTCTCTTTTCCTCTTCCTTTATCTTAATGTTAAAATGACATTTTCATAGCATAATGAAATATAATTTGAAATATGAAACAACAACATTGGGATTGTTATTCACTTTATTTTATGCTATACTTTAGATAAGTGATTTTAATTGCTGAAGTCACTCAATAAGGGAATCATGACTATGCTATATATGCATTTTCTTGTCACAATTATATTCAGAAAAATAGAGATTATTATTAAAGGCTCCTACCTCTCACTAGTGTCATAAGTTTTTTCTAAGAGTGAACATTGTGAACTCCTTGAGGGGATAACTTATGTGTCCAGTATCTAGAAAAATGCCTGGCATTTAGAAAATGCTACAGAAATATTTTTTAAAGATTTTATTTATTTATTTTTAGAGAGAGGGGAAGGGAGGGAGAAAGAAAGGGAGAGAAACATTGATGTGAGAGAGAGAAACATTGATAGACTGCCTCTCATATGCACCCCACTCGGGGGGATCGAACCTGCAATCCAGGCATGTGCCCTGCTGGGGAATAGAACTGGTAACCTTTTGCTTTGCAGGACAACACCCAACCAACTGAGCCACACCTGTCAGGGCCAGGAATATTCCTGAATGGATGTCTTACAGGTGCTTTCTTTCAGGAGGGAAATTCAGCTAAAGTCATTTAAATACCTATAGCTTAATAAATGTGTAGTGATTTTATTTACATTTACATAGTATATAAATTGTATTTGTAGTCAGTAAAAATGATTCTCTTAAAATAAGAGAAAAACTAACCTTCCACATGCCACTAACTATAATTTTTTGTAGTAAGTAGCATTCAACTAAAGGCTGTTCTTTAAACTTTAAAAATTATTAATAAAAGTGGCCCTGGCTGGTGTAGCTCAGTGGATTGAGCGCGGGCTGGGAACCAGAGGGTCCCGGTTCGATTCCCAGTCAGGGCACATGCCTGGGTTGCGGGCCAGGTCCCCGTGAGGGCCATGTGAGAAGCAACCGTACATTGCTGTTTCTCTCCCTCTCTGTCTCCCTCCCCTCCCCTCTCTCTAAAAATAAATAAAAATAAAATCTTTAAAAAAAAATTATTAATAGAAGTGTGTAGCCACAAAAATGTCATAGATCCAAATATCAGAATACAAATATCATATCATAATGAACATTCAAAATGGTTATGTAGATATTGTCCTAATTAATGATGGCAAAATACAAAAGAATGGAACTTTTGAAAATAATGAAAAATATTTAATTATTATATTTTGACATTTTTCTATGCATCTAGCCTAGTAGGAATGACTACATTTTTGCTCACTTTTCAAGGCTTTGAGTTAGAGAAAGCTCAATAGCAGTAGTAATGTGTTTTAAAGCATGCTGCTATTGTTTTGATTTCTTCTGATGTATTGAAAAGGTCACTGCCTTTTGAGAGAAGCTTTCTTTAGTACAGTTGGGCAGTACAGTCAAAGTCAAAACAACAGTGAAGTAAAAAGTATTGAATTTATTGGGGTGACACTGGTTAATAAAGTTACATAGGTTTCAAGCATGCAATTTTATGATATCTCCTCTGTATACTGTATTGTGTGTTCACCACCCCAAGTCAAGTCTCCTTCCATCACTATTTATCCCCTCTCTACCTTCTTGTGTAGAGAACCACAGACAATCCCAAATGGCCTCAGCAGTTCTGAGTAAGAAGAACAAAGTAGGAGGGCACTATACCTGGTATCAAACTGTGGCCTTAGTTCTTACAGCGACTAGTGTAGCAGAGATGAGGAAGACATTTTTTGCACAAGAAAATAGCTAAATGGCTATTCTAAAGATAACATTTGTATTCTTAAAAAAGTCTAATTTTATTTCTAATTGTAGTCTCTTATGTCCTGAGACTCACTGGGTGACACAGCTTAAGCATCCTCAAGGAGCTCTTCTCATTTTGTAGTGTGCTATTGCCTCTGGGCATCCCTCAAACTGCACAATATTAAGCAATTCTGAGTGTGTCCCTATTCCCTGATAATTTTACAAATTTTACTCAGGCACCTCATACATTTTCTCTTTTTAAAACTACTTATATACATTTACAAATCAACAACTAAATTTTATTTTTATTGGAGAATCTCATCCATCCAATCCTTTCAATTTTGTGTCATTGGGTACCTATGAAGCCAGTTTTCATTGCCAAACCAATCAGCTAAATCTCTCAGAAAAAGTCTGACTTTATTTTTCAATTCAAATAATGTATTAACACATGCCATTGTGACAACTATGTTATGTTATTTCTAAGGCTTAATGCTAAAGTAGATAAATTCTTGGAAGAAGGCTTTCCAGAAATTTGTCACCTGAATAGACAAGAAGGTGCTGTCTGAGGGGATCTTCCTTCTGGAGAAAGTCATATGGGAAGAGTCCCTGTGTTTGGCAGCTCAGAGGATTTTACATTCCAGAGAGATATACTACATAAAGTTCCACCTTTCTCTTGAATTGATGAATGAGAGTTTCATGTTTCTTTTGTAAAGTGGGAGAGAGGTGAATGAGGAAAGGGTGGTAGAAAAGAAAAAGTGAAAGATCAAATTTAAAAGAGAGTTCATAGGAAAGTGAGGCTCTGGAAATTGCTTCCTTCCAAGTATCTCCATCTGCCCAGGCTCTGAAGGTCTCTGGGAACCCCTAGGACAAATTCGCATTAGTTGAAAGATAGTTATTTATAGGGGACTGTTCTGCGTGGCAGTGGAGAATGTAGCCCAGCCCCTAACTTGGAAAGTCCAGTGGGGAGTGAGTCCCCACACAGGACCCACACCCATGGGTAGGTTTTCCTGTGGGGAATCAGGCCTACATTGTACCTAGGCTGCTATGAGGCTTGCTTTTGCTAAAACACCTCACCCTGGATTGAGGCAACAAATGTTTACTGCATATCTCTAAAGTAACTTCCTAAAGTCTGTGCTAAACCTCCCAAGTATGGAGTGTCACCAGTTCAACCACTTTTCCCCTGGATCTGCAACATCCTTCTCTTTGACGTAATTAGCAACATTCTTTCCTTTGTTATCTGTAAAAGGTAATTACCTACAGCGAAACTGTGCTTAGTAAATGAGGACCTGTGCATAGTAAATGAGAACCATCCTCCACATAATGTATCCAGAAAAGCAATTAAAGCCTGTCCAGGCAGGGGTCAGGACCCTCTCTCTCACTTAGAGAGTGGCCATGCCATCCCTTTTTCTCCACAGGACTTCTGTACTCCATGTGAATTTGTTTGCTGCAGCCACAATGCACAGACCCCAAAGCCTGCATCATCTGGCACCTGGACAGGGACCCAGGGCTACAAGCCACAATTGTGGACAATACACCAACTTGGTTGGAGTGCATGCATCAGCTCAGGTAAGGGTAGACGACACCGAGTGCTTTTTGGTTAGGTTGTAGGGTGTGTTGGATTTCAGAGAAAAGTGGATTTCTTCGAGGGTCACCCTCTCTTGTGACTGCTTTATATCTGTACCCTCTTTACTAAGCAGGAGCCTTGCTTTTTCTCCCAAGCATTCGCTGTAATCCTGCAGGCAGGGGTTGAGCAATTAAGAGCCACAAGGCCACTTGCTGCTGGAAGACACCTGTGACAGGATAAGCTGGTAGCCTGTGGGGTCTGCATCAGTTATTCTGGACAAGTGAATAAGGTCATTTTGGTTCCTATTTGTCAGGTAGACTCTGAATACAGGCTCACAGTATTACAATCCCGTTGTGGGCCATTTCTGGTTGAGGCAGAATTCTCTTCTCTGTGAACACGTTGACACCTGCAGGGCTGGTCCAGCACATGATCTGTTTTGTGTAGGCTGGGGAGAGTCTTCAAGACCTTACCGTGCAGGTGGCAAACACAAGGCTTGTGGGCTGACTCTGGCCCTCCACCTTGTTTTATCGGGCCTGGCACCTTGTTTCTACTCAGTGGCAGCTCAGAGCTCTCACTTAACTGTTAAGGAGTAGTTACATTTATACAGTCCTAAAATTACATTTGGCCCTTTGAAGACAACCATGAGGTTAATATGGCCCCTGGTGAAAATGAGTTTGATGCCCCTGACCTAGTGGTTGGACCTGCCTGAACTTATCTAGTTACAGTTTGGTAAAAAAAAAACAAAAAACAAAACCTGTAGTACAATGTAGTGTTCAAGGTTGTACTCATGTAATATTGATCATAATGCCAGAGTTGAGCCAGTTGGAAGGAAATGGAAGTTGGGACAGACATTGTTATAAATTTGCTTAGAAGTTTTCCTTTCTTTATTTCAATGAGATTTTTTAGGTTTATCTCATCAAATTCTGCAATGATAATATAGAAGCCCCTGAAATATTTATTCTCATTTTATAAAAAACACTCCAACATATACTCAGCTCTATGAATGAATTATCAGCTAATATTAACAATGAATACATAGGATATTGTCTTGATTAATTAGGATTGTTTTTGGCATATAAATTTAAGGTACTGTTTAAAATTTAAATAGTTTCTGAAATCATATATTAGCCTTATTTCTTCATTAGTTATCCAAGTTATAGTGATACACATTCTGGAGAAAATGCTTTAATGATGGTTCCTGTTAATGAAGGTAGAGTAGACAAGTTCCTTTCCCTTCATACAAGTTCAAGAGGGCTTCCTGGTATAAATTTATCTGTTTACATTGTTCATCATTGTACCTCAAGCTCCCAATATTTAACATATCATTTACATGTGTCTATTTAATATACACACCAATAAAAAAAAGCTTACACATTTTTATAATATCATATTATTTTATAACATAGTCTTGTAAAATACTCAAGTAGCTGGCTTAGTTTTCCTTTCTAATACTTCATTTCAAGGCACATTTTAGAAATCAGCATTAAAATGTTTTTATAAGCATTCTAAAATGGATATGCTTTTGACTTTTATAGATTTTGATCAAATTTATTCTTAATTTGTGAATCACAATTACTTTTAAAAAGCTTACCCTTTTACCATTTTTCACTTAGATTGTAATTGGCCCTTTAGCTATCACAAAAGACATAACACTTGTAAAAATAAAAGTAAGTTTTTTAATCTTTTTGTAAAAGTTTATAATTTATGAAAATAAAATAAATGGTTAATTAGTCTAATGAAATATTACTGCTCAGGAAAGAAATTAATAATGTGCTTGACATAATTTATAAGTACATCGTTAACCAAACCTACTTTCCAGCAGAAAGTATAATATATTGATACTCAGAAAATCCACTTATTAAAAAAGCTCTTTTTTGCTTAACATAATCCCACTGTGTTTAAATGTGTATCAACATTTAACATTGTTACCTTAAGATTTTAGTGACTGCAGTCTCCTTTTCTAGAAGATTCCTTGCCCTGATGCTGAAAACAGACTTGCGGAGCTGTAAAGTTATGAATATGATTTTAGTTTTGTAATACAAATGGATAATATACTCACAAATCATTATATACATTTAATAGATAGCACTATTAAAACACTAAACATGATTTATTTTCACAAAAACATATCATATGATTGATCCTATCATTTAATTTTATATTCTATTCTTAGTATTATTTAGGCAGAACTGTGGATAAGCTTGTCACAGCTATGGGGGCAATGCACTGGTAATGCTCACTAGTAATATCAACTTACATGTTGACAGGCTATTCAGTTTCTAAAGAATTTAACATTGAAACAAATATAGGACTCCTTATTGTCATTGGTCAATAAAATTTCTTTAATCCACATTGCATTTGTTTTAGGTTTTTGCCCTGTGACACAATACTAATCTAAATGGTCAAGATGGAGAGAAATAAGAATAGTTTTCAAGGTTTCTTCCTAATTGGCAATGAAAAAATTATGACTAAGAAAGAAAAATCCTGGAGGCTGATTAAAAATCAGATGCATTCCCCAAACCCTGCACTGGCCTGCCTGACAGCTGCAGAAGTCAGATGGTGACAGGTGTATAGGAAGCCAAAGTGAGCAGGAGAAAGGCAGAGAAAGAACACAGAAGCACACCATCCTGAGAAGATTCATTATAACAAGTAACTAGAATGTGTAACTCTAGTATTCAGACCAACCTGTTCATTTTGCTCAGTAGATTAGATTAGATTTCTTGAGCACTTACTGTGAGATTAGTCCCTACTGGAGATGCAGGGTAACCAGGAATCAGAGTTCTTGCTTACTAGAATTGAAAAGCCTAGTTGCAAAGGAAAGGCTAGACACAGTCAATACAGTAGATAGTAAAGTGCTAGGCAATATGTATAGTAGAAAAGATAAGAGGGATTGTAGGTCTTTGGTGGGGGGGAGAAATGGGTATGTCTGAAATAGTGAACTTTATTGAAGTGAAGTTGTAGTGGGCCTTGAAGGACAGTTAAGATTTCTATAGGCCAAGGAAGCAGTGGGTGAAGGACTGAAGTTGGAAATGCATGCACAGGGCAAATTAATTTGGTGCAAACTTTAAGTGTTGAGCTAGGTGGGTCTTAAGCAAGGCAATGGAAGAAACACTATAAGGCATACTGTGTTTAAACAAAGTTGAGGGAAGGAAAAAAAAAACCCAGAAGACAGAACAATTCTGGATTCAGTAAAAATAGACCATCTAGTTTCTTATAAACAAGAGTTGGGTAACTTGAGGTGCAATGTCACAGAGCTCCAATTTGCAAACAAGCCTTTGAACAAATACTGTAATGCTTACCAATATGTCCATATGACCATAGCTGGAGAACTGAAAGTTATAACTTGGTCTTTTCAGCTGCAACTGAATCTAGATAACATCATAACTGGCAATATAATCCTCATATTGCACAGCAGATTTCTAATAAAGGGAAGGATTGTTGAACACATCGGCAATTTCCCTCACATGAGTAAAGGTTGCACTCTTGTTTTTTTTCAATAATGAAAAACTGAATTGGTTTCATTGCTAACTAGAACACTCAGGAGAATAATTAATGTGTAGACAAGGAGACAAAAGTGGATGTCACTTTTTCTAGAAATTGTATTTTTAGGGTAGCACACAAAAGGCTGTCTACCAAGATGTATTATGAAACTTAAATCTTTTCTCTTCCCCTGAATATGTGACTTCTGGCATTGATTTGACTTCCTTGCATAGACAGCCCATCTCCTAAGGAACACCGTAGAGTCACTTTGGAAACAGAAGACTCAGCTGAACTGTCCCATCATGGTGGCACTTCTGCTTTTTTCATACCTAAGCACACAGTCCTGAGACAGGCCCAGGCTACAGGGACCCTGAGACAGCAAGTTTTAGGAAAAGACTGAGAGCCTCACTAATCTTGTTTTATCTTCAAAGGACAACATGCCTTCACTGTCTTTCCCTTAGTGTAAGCTGATGGTCTGAATTCAATCACCTATGTACTGCCCTGCAGTTGAGCAGCTGACACTTAAAACATTGTTCTTTATGTTTGGAAAAACATTTACAGAAACTGGAGATAATGTTTATTACATTGTTTCCAAAATTATTTCTGCACTACTTAAGATTGTTAAAAGGCTCCTAAATATCTTTTGTTCTAAACTTGAACTGATTAAAACAAAATACATTATTAATCTGTATTAGGGAGTACTTGAAAATTGGTTTTATAACTAAAAGCAGAAATAGTGAAAGAGTAAATATTGTAACAGGGGAACTTCAAATTCAGCTTTGGAATATTCCTGAAAAAAATGACATATCAATATCTAAATCTATATTTCTCTATCCATCTGTCTCTATCCATCTATTAACATCTATGTATCTCTAATGTAATTGATAGCCTAGATATGTATTTAGATAGTTAAATATTTTAACTATTCTTTTTTGTATTAAAGGAGGCCTATAATGACTATCTAGTTATTCTTTCAGTTTTTCTTATTCTGTAGGATAGTTTTTCACATTTCTTTTACAAAGGACATTTTCTGACTCTTAGTCTCAAGTACTTAGAGCTACACTACTCTGCAGTGCCCTCTCCTGTTTCCAAAAGATACTGACAGGCACCTGAAATCAATCAAAACACGTTAAGGAATACAGAAATCTATTTTGTGATAGTCATTTTAGATATGAAATTGTAAATTTACAGCTATGAAAGGTGTCATTAGTTATTCATTCTGTTTATAAACATATCAGAGATGTAGGATTGAAAAGGAAGGGTATGGGCGACATGTTTACATAGAGTTTGCATTGAAAAAAGATTAGTTGATAAAGCTCTTTTTTGGTGGTTTTACTCTGTAAACCTAGTACATTTAATTCCATAAGATAGCCATTCTTTGACTAAATTAATCATCAAAAGTAAAATAAATTTAAATATTCAAACATACAGAGATAATGTTTTGCCTTAAAAATTTTAATTTAAAAGATAATTCCAGAATTGTGCCCTTTAATATGAACTATAAGAAAGAGCCTGGAAGTTCAGATCAGTTTGCATACAGTCAGTAGATAAGTAATTTGGAGCTGAAAGGAGAGCAATAAATAGATTTAGTTGTGTTTTTTTGTTTGTTTTTTGATTTTGCAATGCCTTTTAAATTTTTAAACTCTTATTTTCCATTTTTTTCTTTACAATTGAAGATTCTAAACTATTTGACCTATAGTTTCTGGGAGTCTGGACTTTTCTAGGTGCACAGTCATAGAGTAGTTCACATGCTACTCTGTCTTCTGTATTTCCTTTCATTTGTCAGTTGGATCCAGAGTTTCATCAGACTCAGGTGTGATCCCTTTGGCAAGGTCATAGGTGGTGTCATAGTCTTTCATCAGCAGACACGTAATGTCTGGTCGTCTGTCTTTTTGTGATGTTAGTAGTACTAATGTCCTTTGCTTAAATCATTGATTTATGCAGTTTGTAAAATTAGTTTTTAAAACTTATTATTGGCCCTGGCTGGTGTAGCTCAGTGGATTGAGCGCGGGCTGGGAACCAGAGGGTCCCGGTTCGATTCCCAGTCGGGGCACGTGCCTGGGTTGTGGGCCAGGTCCTCAGTGAGGGCCATGTGAGAGGCAGCCATACATTGCTCTTTCTCCCTCCCTTCTCCTCTCTCTGAAAATAAATAAAATCTTAAAAAAAAAAAAAGAGGTAAAATTTATTAGTTGGAATACTTTTATAATAAGGTACTTCCCTCATGTATTTACTTAGTTTTTATGTAATTAATTGGTTTTCTATCAGCCCCCTTAGGTGACCAATTATTACTATAAAATGCCATTATGAACTCAAGGATTTAAACATATTACATTGGTTTTAATCCATTATAGTTATATCCTATGGTAGGTGAAATGATCCCAACTGTGCTCATTGGGATATTTTTTAAGTTGGCCCACAGGTTCTTTTGATGTGACTTTAGTAATTTTTGGCAAAGCTTCCCAGTTCTCAGGTATGACACGTTGTTCCAAGCAACTCTTATATGCTTCCTATTCCAAATCAATACTTCTCTTTAAAAAGCCCTGGTTTATTTATTGAGAAACAGTGTTTCAAGATCATAATCTAGACTCCAATGATACTCATTGCTTCTGAGTTAGTCACTGTTTTGAGGACATTACCTGGGTTTATCCTATTTCCAATTTAAATTCAGGACACAGAGTTTTTACTTAATCTCTTGCATATAACATCTGTATCTCTTCCCCACCTCATTAAGATTTGATTGTCAAGAACACAGAAGATGACAGAAATAGATTATCTCATAATTACTCATTAGTTTTATTTCACATTTCATGCACAGTAGTCTCAGAATTATGATACCTATTCTAAAACAAAAATAAAATTTAGCAAATATTTTAAAAGCGTTTGCCTATACTCTTCCCATTCTCCCCTATCCTTTGTATACTAGTAGTATACTGATATTAACAGAGCAAATAGCTGTTACATATTTTACTCTTCATCTTAATCCTCATGTAGTCACAGTTTTATACACAATTATATCTGGAATGCTTACCACCAGTTCTTATGTGAATGTCTTAGGGTCATTTTTCGAGTTCATTTTGGTTGTCCAAAACATGTTTTTTAGTAATTTCCTCAAGAGGCTCCTGAGAATAGTATTACTTAAATCTTACATTATTTACATCTTGATAACATTTTCTGTCACTTTAAACTTAAAAGTCAGTTATTCTAGATATAGAAAACATGGTTCACATATCAATCCCCCAGTTATCCTATAAATATACCCCAATTCTGACATATAATATGGCATTACTGATGAGAAGTCTAATGATAATCTAATGTTCTCTACTTCGTAAATCATGTGTTTATTTTGAGCTAGATATAATTCAAAATGTTTAAAGTCCTGCAATTTGTCTGAAATATGTCTATATTTTGGTCATTCATGGTTGATATTTTCAGGTCAAACATGGGTATGCTTTCAATGTGTACAGTAGTTTCAAATCTTTTTATATTTCATAAAAGTATAGTACTTGTTCTATTGCTTTAGTTTTCTTTTGGGACTCCTATAATGTAAATGTTGGACTTTCTTTGACTGTCTTCATGAGTCATTTTCTTTTAAGTCATTGCTTTTTAATTTCTTAAAATTTCTTCTTCACTTTCTTAAGGCAACATCTGATTATGAAATCAGTTTATGTTCCTTCTAGTTCAGTTTTCATTGCTTTTCTTTATTAATTTTTCCTGAGTTTTAACACCCTATGGGCGAGTTTTTCTAATTCTTATTTATGTTGTTCTAATCTGAGCTAATTTTGAATGTCTTTTGACTCATTTTGCAATATACTATGCTGCAGTTTGAACTGTTTGTAGGCCTGCCTTTATGGTACGCTTTCGCTGTCTATAGGGACAGCATTCTCCCTCTTATTCTTTTTTTTGTTATAACTTTGGAAGGAACTTCATTTTGATAATTCTTTGTTGCTCATTTTTATGCAGAATTAGTTTTCTTGAATAGTTCAGTTTATCCCTTCTAACTTCTGAGTTTCCTATTCTGTTGTTTTAATACAATAATCAAATATGGCAGCTCTGTTGCTGGGAATTCTTGGCTCTGTTCCCCACTGTCCCCTGGCACCACCAATTTTATCTGGATCTGATTTTTTCTCTGTCATCCTTCTTGTTTCCTTTTCAATTCTGATCTCACTTCTGGGTGTTTTTCTTCAATGTGGAACTAATAGGGTATTCTCCTGCTCCCAGAAACATTAGATGCCTTGTACTAACCTTGGCTTCTTTCCCACAGGAACTGATACCATGTATTAATGACTATTTGTGATCCCCTAAATTCATATCTTGAAGCCCCAACCTCCAATTTGATGGTATTAGGAAATGGAGCCTTTGGAAGGCAATTAAATTTAGATAAGGTCATGAGGATACAGCCTCCATGATGGGGTTAGTGTCCTCATCAGAAGAGGAAGGGATCAAAGCCCTTCTGCCATGTGAGTACACAGTGAGAAGTCAGCCAGCTGTGGAGAAACCAGGCACTGAATCTGCTGGCACCCCGATTTTGGACTTTCCAGCCTCTATACATATGCAAAATATGTACTCATTTAAACTATAATATTTTGTTATAGTAAACCAAACAGACTAAGACATTATGCAAATCATGGCTATTCACTTGTCTGCACTTGCTTTTATTTAGGGTTTGGCGTTACCTAGCTCTGTTGTAAATGTTGCCTATGGATTTTTGGTTTTGTTGTCTTGGTATTCTATTTACTTTCATGTGGGAATCCATGATTATAAAACTATACCAATAACTCTGCCATCTTTCCAGAAGGCTTCTCATTTTTTTTCTTGCTGAATATGATGCAGATTTATCACTTTTTAAAGTCATTTTAAATAACAAAATCTTAGTTTTATTGATATTATTTTTTTCCTCATTTGACTAATACCTGCTTTTTTTATCTTTATTATTTCTTTCCTTCTGCTGTTTTCATGGCTGATATTATTCTAAATAGTTTGGTTGAATAATTGGAGAATTGTTAGCCTTTCTGTTACAGAACAGACCCAGGGGTTACTGGGTCCTCTGTCACTGTGGATTCTTCGCCCACTGCCAGGGACTTGGAATTATGGCTCTCAATGCCAGAGTTTGATAAAAAGGAAAGGAACTATTTATTCAAAAGTTATACAGACTTAGAGTACTGACTTGTCTTCGTTAAAATCCCAAAGTCCCTTAAAACACCCACAAATACACAGTTCTTCCTTCCCCTTTTGCCCTGGCAGGCCAATCTTGAGTACCATATCTCAGGAAAAAAAAAAAAAAAGTAAGTCCTCATCTCACTTTTCCCGGTTCCTCTCAGCCATCCATGCTCGGCTGGTAGGCCTCCCACAGTTCCCAGCACCATCAACTGTGTCGCCGTGATCTCCAGTTTTAAATTCAAAACCCACACACACCTTCTCCTGGCCCACCAGCAAGAGTCCTTTCACCTTTTTCCTTCCCTGCAAGGTCTTGCTTTGTCCCTGTCCCTAGTCCTGCAATGTCTCTCCAGCGTTTTTCCAAACTGCTAAGAAAGAGCTCTGCGTGGCTGCTGTATCTTACTCTCCTGCTTCCTAAGCTGCATGATAAAGGGAGCCTAAAATCTGCGTGGTCCGCACCCTCCCGCCCCATGGCTGCTGTGCCTGGGTTTAAATCCTGGTGCAAATCTTCCTCTGCAACTCCATTTCTGACTCCTCCCACAATGGCTACACCTGCCAGCATTCCCATATTTTTCCAGCTTTTCGGGGCTACCATAGTAAGTCTGGGCAGGCATGGATCTGTGGCATGGAGCCAATCATCTCCAAGCTCTCATGCAGTTGCTGTAAACAGGGGGAGCTGCCTCCCAGTTATGTCATGGGTCCAAGTCACTCCCATCTCCCTGGCTTATAGCATGGCCACAGCTACTTAACATATCTATGAAGCTAGTCAGCAGTTATAGATATGTAAAATAACCATTTTTGCATATCAGGTATGAAGCTGGCCAACTGTTGATATGGAAAATAACTCTAAATGGCCCTGTTCCATTTGTCCCATCCCCCAGTCCAGACTTGTTGGGGTGAGGATATCCTATATTTTCATATTTCCTGGACACCCCAAGTTCTGAACCCCATTACAAATCCCTCTTTGGGGGGCCCTGACTGTACCTCATTACATTTCTAATTTTACTAAATAGTCATTCAAGGCTAAAATTTTCCCTCTAAAATGCCTTTAGCTAATTCTCACAAGTTTGATACATTAATTATTTTTCAGTTCTAGCTATTTTTTATTTCCAATGTATTTTCTTCTATACTCTCTCTGTTATTTAGAAGTGTTTTTAAAATTTCCAAATGTATGGGTATTTTTGTGGTTATTATTGGGTTTCTAATTTCATTACATTTTGGTTACATAATTTTTTCTCCAGGATATCAGTTTAGTTTATATTTAGAATTCTTCTGTGATCCAGTAAGTGGTCATATTTTGTAAATCATTCATGTGTTCTTAAATCAGAATATGTACCTCTGTTCAGTGAATGAAGAATTGTATAAATGATCATTTTATAACTGATAAACTGTGTATTTCATATTCTGTAAATCTTAATTTCTATGGCTCTTTATCATGTGTTGAGGTGTATATAGATATTTTTTAAATGTAATCTTAAAATGATTCCTAATATCTAGGTATTATTATCTCTTTTACAGATGAGAAGTTGGAGGTTCACAGAAGTTAGATTGTCTAAGGTTACCAAGATAATAAATTGCAGAATTATGATTAAGACTCTGGACTGTACAGCTTCAGTATTGAAATCTTTTTGCTACAACATGGTGCCTACCTAAAATGTCACTAGTTTTAACAGTATTAAAACAGGATTTTCTTTTTTAAAGAGATTTTATTTATGCATTTTTAGAGAGAGGGGAAAGGAGGGAGAAAAGAAGAAGAATGTTGATGTGAGAGAGAAACATCAATCAGTTGCCTCACACATGCACCCCAACAAGGACCGGACCTGCAACCCAGTCATGTGTCCTGACTGGGAATAGAGCCGGGGAACTTTTATTTTGTGGAATGACATCCAACCAACTGAGCCACAGGGTCAAGGCTAAAAAGGAACACTTTTCAATAGTATTCTATAATAAAACACTGTCTGCTTGACTTGAAAGATTTGTTTTACACAAATATAAGCTATTATTTATCCTGTATCCTACTATCAAAAAATCTATATGAGCCAATTTTTTAATTTTGTATATGAATATTTGAGTTTAAGAATAGCAACTAAAAAACACTGAAAGAGATCAATGAAATTTTCTAACTGATTAAAGCCAGTATGGTTATAGGTATTTATATCATACATTTTATACATTTAGTGATTCCTTAAATTGGGGCTCTGTCACAACTTTCAATTAACCAGGATATTACTTAAATTTCTTCAGACACCTGGAAGTAATCACAGACCCGTCAGGGAATATTAGATTCTTTTGGGATGGTGTAGTGCTTAGATATAAAGAAAGTTGTTTCACTTTAAAATGAAGCTCTTAACATTTATTTAAGAAAGAAAACACATATAAATATTTGATTAACTTTTTGATTTGGAGTTGTTAACAATACATTTCTGTTTCTAACCTGGGAAAAGTTTAAGAGGTCTTATTTTCCCTTTCTCCTCTTGAATATATTAACAGATTGATAACAAGGGGGAAATCTTTATTTTAAAAAAACAGACCAGAAAGCACAAAATCATGGTCCAATGAGCAGGGCTTGATGAATGTCATTTCTGCTGAAAAGGTATAGTACTTATTGCAATGGACCACTTCATTGAATAAGTCCTTCACATAAAATATAGTAATTGAAAATAAGCAATTTCTTAAAATTATATAGATTGATGGTGGTACCTCATTTGTCTGTATTTGATTTATTTTATGCATCTGTGAACTGAAAATTAGTATCAAGGTGCATATGACAGGTCATGTGTATGGCAAGATGTTTCTACAGACTTTTAAAAAATTGTCTGTATGTATATAAAGAATTTAAAATATGACTGGTGTAGATGGTAGCAAGATTTAAAAAGTTACATTATGAAGTATATACAAATTATACCATTATAATTTGATGTGTTAGAATGTGAATTTTGTAAAAAGGGAGTTTTAGATGATAGATGAAGATTTCTGATCTTAAGTTATTTCAACATTATAAATTCTGAACCCTGAAAAAGCACCAGGAATGAAAGTAAAAATATATAAATATAAACATGTATGTGTACACACACACACACACACCTTCACTCTTTCTTTGCGCTCCAGGGAACCCCATTCAAGTTGATCCCTGCTCTTTTTATGACATATGTTTTTATCTTTCTGTGAATTTTACTAGACCATATATTCTATGTGATAAGGATAGTGTGTTTCTTTTCTTTACTTTTTAAATATAATTTTATGGTTCAATTATAGTTATCTGCATTTTCCCTTGATAAAAAGGAAAGGAACTATTTATCCAAAAGTTATACAGACTTAGAGTACTGACTTGTCTTTGTTAAAATCCCAAAGACCCTTAAAACACCCACAAATACACACAGTCCTTCCTTTGCCCTTTGCCCTGGCAGGCCAGACTTGGGTACCATATCTCAGGGGAAAAAAATAGAAGTCCGCAGCACCCCACTCCAACTCCCCCAACCCCAGCCAAAACACCTCCCTCTCTTGCTTCCACCCTCCACCTTGGTTTTGTCCATGTGTCCTTTATAATAGTTTTTGAAAGCCCTCCGCCACATTGTACCCTCTCCCTCCCATCTGGTTATT
>PVJI01024938.1:0-21189 GCA_004026765.1 Micronycteris hirsuta | reverse complement strand
TTATCTGAGACATCTTTTCCTGGTTCTTTTTCCTTCCCTGTCCCCTCATTCCTCTCACTCACTTGCAGGTGTTTCTTAAAGAGCATTCCCTTAACACCTCACTTGCAACCAATCTCTGCTCCTGCAGACTCTGACACAAGATGGATGGAGCTAATAATGTTTGTAAAATATTCTAAACAGGCAATTCAGCAAGCTGATGGAAGAAGAAGACTAAAATGGAACGTGTAACCACTGATGCTCCCTGAAGACAAGGAAAAAGGGTTGCGATATTTTAAACATGTGGTTTTAAGACCCAGGATTTATTTATTTTTCATTTATTTTATTTTATTATTGTTCAAGTACAGTTGTCTGCCATTTCCCCCTACCACTCCCACCAGTGAAGGAATTCATTTTTCCACACATTGGGAAGTGTAGCCCTGGGCTTTAGATGCGTGATTAAAGAGCACGGACTCTGCGTGTAAGATGGCCCAAGTCGGCATACGTGGACCTGTGTTAGTGGAAAATAGAATTTC
Organism: Micronycteris hirsuta; assembly: GCA_004026765.1. Lineage (NCBI taxonomy): Eukaryota > Metazoa > Chordata > Mammalia > Chiroptera > Phyllostomidae > Micronycteris > Micronycteris hirsuta. Next base: position 20,677 of record PVJI01024938.1, on the reverse strand, counting down.
CTGAAAGGGAATTTGGCTAACATATTTCTTAAAAATTTACTGCCTTGCTAGATCCTTCCCCGCTCCCTGGATCAAAAGACTTATGCTAATGCATGTCCAGGACCAAATGTTTATAGATAAACACAAGACCCTTGCCCTTACATTTACATATCTCCTGTTTGATGTACCGCCCCTGGTCCTGTCTACCACTGGACCTGAATATACAATCTATGCATAAGTTAATGAAGACCAATCTGATGCTCTGTGCCCCAAATCTTCAATAAAAACCCCTGGACCCAAGGCTAGGGGCTCTCTCCCAGATGATGAGGGAGAAGTCGCGTGGTCCTGGTCCTCTATTCCTGCGTATTCCAGTGTGAGAATTATTTATAAATGCATTCAGTCATGGTCACTACAGATTCTGCATAGCCATGACTCTGCGACACACCACCCCAGCCATCCCCACCTTCCTCCTCTGATTCCAACCCCCTTGGTTTGTCCACATGTCCTTTATAGTTGTTCCTGAAAACCCTTCACACTTTTTAAACATTACCCCCCTCCCTCCCCTCTGGTTACTGCCCATTTGTTCTTAATTTCAATGTCTCTGGTTATATTTTTCTTGCTTGTTTGTTTTTCTTATTAGGTTCTGCTTAAAGGTGAGATCATATGGTATTTGTCTTTCACCGTCTGACTTATTTCACTTAGCATAATGCTCTCCAGTTTCATCCATGATGTCGTGAACGGTGGGAGCTCCTTCTTTCTTTCCAGTAGGTAGTATTCCATAGTTTTTGATCCACTCATTTACTGATGGGCACTTAGGCTGTTTCCAGCACTTGGCTATTGTAAATTGTGCTGCTATGACATTGGGGTGCATAGTTCTTTTGGGTTGGTGTTTCAGGGTTCTTAGGATATAATCCCAATAGGGGAATTGCTAGGTCAAAAGACAGTTCCCTTTTTAGTTTTCTGAGGAAATTCCATACTGTTTTCCATAGTGGCTGCATCAGTCTGCAATCCCACCAACAGTGTGCTAGGGTTCCCTTTTCTTCACATCCTTTCCAACACTTGTTGTTTGTTGATTTGTTTAAGGTGGCCATTTTCACTGGTGTGAAGTGGTATCTCATTGTCATTTTAATTTGCATCTCTCTGATGGCTAGCAGTGCTAAGCATCTTTTCATACATCTCTGGACTCTTTGTACAACTTCCTCAGAGAAGTGTCTGTTCAAGTCCTTTGCCAATTTTTTAACTGGGTTTTTGTCTTCCTAGGGTGAAGTCCTGTGAGTTCTTTATATATTTTGGAGAGCAAATCCTTGTCTGAGGTATCATTGGCAAATATGTTTTCCCATATGATTGGTGCTCTTTTATTTTAATACTGTTTTCCTTAGCTGTGCAGAAGCTTTTTATTTTGATGAGATTCCATTAGTTTATTCTTTCCTTTATGTCCCTTGCTCTAGGGGACATACCAGTGAAGATATTGTTGTGTGGGATATCTGAGATTTTCCTGCCTATGTTCACCTCTAGGACTTTTATGGTATTGCGACTTATATTTAAGTCTTTTATCCACCTTGAATTTATTTTTGTGTATGGTGTAAGTTGATGATTGAGTTTCATTTTTTTGCATGCAGCTGTCCAGATCGTCCAAAAACATTTGTTGAAGAGGCTATTTTTACTCCATTTTATTCTGTATCTCCCTTTGTCAAATATTAATTGACCATAGAGACTTCAGTTTATTTCTGGGCTGTCTATTTTGTTCCAGTGGTCCATATGTTTGTTCTTATGCTAGAACCAGGCTGTTTCGATTACAGTGGCCTTGTAATACAGTTTCACATTAAATATTGTGATCCCTTCTACTTTGTTCTTCTTTCTCTTAATTGCTGCAGCTCTTTAGGGTCATTTATAGTTCCCTATACATTTTTGAAGTGCTTGTTCTATATCTGTGAAATATGCCGTTGGTACTTTAATAGTTATTGCATTGAATCTATAAATTGCTTTGGGTAGTATGGACATTTTGATGATGTTAATTCTTCTGATCCATGAACACACTATAGCTTCCATTTATTTGTGTCTTCCTTAATTTATTTCTTCAGTGTTGTGTAGTTTTCTGAGTAAAGGTCTTTTACCTCCTGTGTGAGGTTTATTCTTAGGTATTTTATTTTTCTTATTGCTATATCAAGTATTTTTTTTCCTGGATTTCTATTTCTGATATTTCATTGTTGGTATACAAAAATACCTTTAATTTCTGGATATTGACTTTGTATCCCGCTGTTTTGCCAAATTCATTTATGAGGTCAAACAGTTTTTTGGTGGAGTCTATAGGATTTTCTATGTACACTATCATATCTGCAAACAACAGTTTTGTTTCTTCCTTTCCAGTTTGGATGCTTTTATTTCTTTTTCTTGTCTGATTGCTATGGTTAGGACTTCCAATACTATGTTGCATAGAAGTGGTGAAAATGGACAACCTTATCTTGTTCCTGATCTTAGTGGAAAACTTTTAGTTTTTCCCCATTGAGTATGATGTTGTCTGTAGGTCTCTCATATATCGCCTTTCTTATGTTGAGGAATGGTCCCTCTGAAAGACCTAGGTAGGCCTAGCAGGAATGGAAAATTACCAGGTGGGAAAACTATAGTGTGGGAAACTGCAGCCTGGGAAAATGCCTGCCTCGGGAATTACCTGCTTATCCTACCCAGGACAAACAGATGTCCGGCTAAGATTGGGGTCTGAGGTCGGCCTATCTGGCATAACAGGATGCAGCTTTAACTTGAGCCTGACAAGATGTATCAAGAACAATGGTCAGCAGAAATAGCACCCAGCAACTAGCTCTAGCCAATGAGACTCTGACACTCCAACCAGTTACCCTTCGGTGGTTTTTGTACTTAAAAACCCTGACCTAAGAACAACCACAAGTTTTAACCTGCCTTGGTTAGCTCCACTTTCTCCACCCCTCCACTAGACCCAACCTCCCTAGGTTGGCTCCACTTTCCTTCTTATTCCCCACTAATAAACCCTGCTGCTTAGTTCACTGTGTCCCTCTGATTTCTTGAGCGACTCCACACTAACCTTTTTTGGTGCCAAAGCCAGGTTTGGGCACCTGGCTGGAGGCCCGAGCTCCTGTCACTGTGATTGGCCTCTGGTCACCCCGATTCCTGGACTGCAGAGTCATTCAGAAACCCTATGGGGCAGTGGCTCAAGCTTTCCCTCTGGCTCTTCCATCCTATTGCACTCGTCATTCTGGAGGAAACCCCCTTTAAGTGCCCTTGCCACCGCACAGGTCACTATTCTCTTCGGCGAGTCCTTGATCTATTCTCTTGCGTGAGTCCAGAGCACTCTGGGGGTTCTGTCCAGGCCACACTGGCCTCACTTCTAACTCTGGGAGTTAGCACTTCAAATCTGAATGATCAGTCAGGACCCTCCAGATTTGGTGGTCCTCTCTCTCGTCAGGGATGCCCCTGGTGAGGCCCATCCACTCCTCTTGAGTTCATGTTGCTGATGCAGGGACGCTTACCTCAGTGCTCAGACTCACTCCGGGCTGCCCTGGCCCCACTTCTGACTCTGGGAGTCAGCACTCAAGTCATGGGACTCAGACTCACCCTCCTAGTAATCTCCCTCATTACTGCTCTCATTCTCAGCATAATTATGGGTACATCTCAGTCTCTTCCTGCCCGGGACACTCCTCTTATGGGCCTGGTTCTCAGCCTTAAGAATGATAGCCAGGAAATGGCACTGTAGTGATAGCCGGAGAATGGCAGTTTTTTGATTTCAAAATCCTCACAGATCTTGACAGTTCCCTGCAGTGCACTGGCAAGAGGTCTGAGCTCTCTACCCCTTCTGCTCCCCCTCCCCTCCTGACTCCTCCTCAGCCACCTCCTTTGATCCCTCAGATCACCCTCTGCCCTATGCAGGTCCCTCCCCCAATTTTAGATGACTCATCTCCTTCAGGGGACTCAGAACCTTCACAGCCTCCCAGCCCAGACTCTCCTACCTGCAGAACAAAGCCCTTATACCTACCTGTTATCTCTCCACCTCACACTCCTTCTAGAAAGCCTGTCTCAAATCCCTCAATGTCCACCCCCACTGAGGCCTCCTGGGGGATGTTTCCTCTCAGGCAAGCAGCAGGACGAGAGGAGAGGGAGTAGTGCAGGCTCATGTTCCATTTTCACTGTCAGACTTAGCACAAATACAGCCATGTGCTCGGCTCTTTTTATGGGGACCCCACAAACTATGTTAGGGAGTATAACAAAATTCTAGAGATCACCCAGGGCCAAATGAAAATCCTGTGGCCTTCATGAGCCACCTCAGTGAGGCAGTTCTCAAATACACTAGTCTGGACCCAGGCTCTGCAGAAGGGCGCTTACTCGATATTTGGGAAAAGCTCTAATGACTAGAGGACCTCATTAAGATGGCTTTCTGGGTATTCAACAACAGAGAGGAAGAGAAAAATCTAGAACAAAAAGGAGAGATAAAGAGAGAGAAGAAAGAGAAAATGCCAGGGAAAAGGAACGGCAGGAAAGAGAGAACTCAAGATACCTAATGCTTGCCACTGCCCTCCAGGGACAAACCCCCAGGGGTCACAGGAAAGGAAAGAAACCTACTCAGGTGGAGGCTCCCCGTGGTCCTTGTTTCAGGTGCAGAAAGAAGGGACATTGGGTGAGGCTTTGCCGGAACCCACACCGCCTCCCAGACCCTGTCCATTCTGCAAGAAGACAGAGCATTGGAAGGTTGACTATCAGTTGGCCTCCAGCTGAGGCACCAGACTTTTTTCCTCTGTGGGAGAAGTGGCCCCTGAGTTCACAGTCCCTGATCTACTTGGTCTAGCCACAGAAGACCAACAAGGCCTGAGTTCAAGAGCCCCTGCCGTTGCCATCACCACCGCTGAGCCCAGGGTGACCCTACAAGTGGCAAGTAAGTCCATCTCCTTTATCCTAGATATGGGAGCCACGTTCTCAGTTCTGCCAGAATATTTGGGGTCTTTAACTCCCTCCTCAGCTTCTGTTGTAGGAATAGATGGAAAACTAACAAAGCATAGGCCACTCACTCCTCAGCTCTTCTGCCATACAGGGGAATACACCTTTGCTCAATCTTTCTTAGTTACATTTACCTGCCCTGTCCTGCTGATAGAGACAGACATTTTAGCCAAGCTACAAGCTTCCCTTCTAATACTCTCATTATAGAGGGTAACACAGGTCCTAAACCTACAGACTGTCCTGCTGCTAACCTTAGGAAGCCACCCTAATTCCCCAGTGCCCAACCCATCAGACCTCACTTCCTTTCCTCTATTGACCCTCAGATTTGGGACACAAAACACCCTTCTGTAGCATTTTTCCCCTTTCCTCCTAATCACAGGACCTCTTTGCTTTCACTTGGACACCCAGGATGGCTATGCCTTGAGCCTCTTAGCTCAACACTATGGACCCAATCTAAGGTCCTTGGCTTATTTCTCTTAGCCACTAGATGCTCCATTCCTAGGCTGGCCAGATTTCCTGTGGCCTCTGGCAGCAGTAGACATCCTCATTCAGGAGGCTCTTAAGCTAGTTCCATATGCCAACCTGATGGTATTTTCCTCCCACTTCATAAACCCTCTCATCACACACCCGGCTATATCTAATGCTTCTCCCACCCAGCTACAACTTCTCCATACTCGAATCCCACAAAACCCTCAAGTCCAAATCCACCCCTCCAAGTCTTAACCCAGCTTCCTTGCTGCCTCTCTTTGACTTATCTACAGACTCTCACCATTGTAGCAAGGTCATTAACCACTTTTTACATCCCTTCCCTAATCTCCAGGATAGCCCTCTCCTGTCACCTATACCCAATTAGTTCTTAGGTGTGAGTTCCTTTAAGGCCCTCAAGCAGGGAGTGGGCTATGCTATCATCACCCTCAACAATGTTCTAGAGTCTAAGTCTTTCCCTCCAGGAAGAACCTGCCAACTGGCAGAGCTTATAGCTCTAACCAGGGCATTACCTTTCACCAAGCGACAGACAGTAAACATATACATTGTCTCCAAGTATGCTTTCCATATCATATATTCACACATCCCCATATGGAGGGAGAGAGGATACCTCATCTCTAAACATTCCCCCATCATTAGCAGAAACCTCATCCTCAAGCTCTTCCAGACAGCCTCATTACCCAGACGTGCTGCTGTAATTCACTGCAAGGAACATCAACATAGGAGAGATCACATCTCCATAGGAAACAATAAAGCAGACACCGAGGCCAAAAGGCTAGCCCAGAACACTCAATCACTTACTCAATTGTTAGTAATGCCCTCTAAAGTACCACCATACACCAAAGAGGAACATCTAAATCTCCCCAAACTGGGAGTGACCTTTTCCAATGGGTAGTATACTCTTAACAACAAAATAATTTTACCAGAACATGTCACCTAAATCCTTACTGACCTGAACACCCAATTTCACATCAGTGTGAGACCCCTCACCTCTCTTCTCTCTCAGACCCTGCTACACCATTCCCTACTCTCTACCCTAGAAAAATAAGAGCAATGTGTCATCTGCCAACAAACACCACCACAAGAGGGATTGAGACCTGACCCTTTCACAACTCACCAAGCTAGGGGACATGTCCCCGGCCAGAATTGTCAGGTTGACTTCTCCACTCATTCCTATACTAGAGAAAGCTGGCTCTCAACTCTGCTTTCTGTCTCTCCGCATCATTCAAGGCACTACTATTGCCCCTAATTACCCCTTTCCTCATTTTATTTCTCTTAGTAGGGCCCTGTTTAATTAAGCTGTTAATTGCAGGGGTCCTCTCTGCAACTCTTAGGGTTTTGAATGAATTTCGAACACTCTTTTTATTATGGAGTGCTAATGGACAATGTAAGCCTCAGGGACCCAGCTTATTCCCAGGTCCCTGGGCCCACACTGACAATAGGCAAAGGAATTTTTCTTTATTTTATAGAAGGGGTTCTTTCGTTTTACAACCAGTGATGAAAAACAGACATACAATTTCCCCAATCAGCAAGGAACAGCTGCTTAGTCACAAATTATTAAAGGCTGACACATTGAGCAATTAAAAAAGAGTATAAATTCTACTCATGTTAAACAAATGGGTATTCTGATAAGGAATTATCAAATAGCTAGGAATAATATCAGTACTATTTTATGCACTAATAATTGGCTAGACATATATATTTTTTTTCTTAGGTCCTAGATAATTCTAAATTAGTAATTAAAAATATATGTAGAGGTAGGTCTTTGTGTTTAGGAAATTTAAGAGAGAGATGTCATGTAACTCAAAGTATTCCTAACGCAATTAGCTGCTTTTGAAGTGTAAACATTGTCAGTGACTTTAGAATCCTAGGCAACAGATGGCCTTATCTACAACTTTCTGAAGTATAAATCCTAACCATGATGTTTATGACTTTTCACTAAAATTTCCTAGCTATTAAAATCTTTTCCTATATCTCTGGTCTAAAGAAGAGCAATAAATTTTGGAGTTTCAGAGAGAATTGTTTAGCAATGGCTTCTCCTATCAATTAGCAGCTGCTTTGCTGAAAAACTATTCTCTTAACCCTTTCATGTGTGGGGAATTGGCCAGGATGGTTAAAGGCTTCCTGCCTCTGCAAGTCATTAGGATTGTTCTAATTCTCAGGAGCAAGCAGGCAAAGGGGTAGACTTGCAGTGGGACTGCCCAAAGTCAATGAGAATTGCTAATTCTCAGCAGCGGAACAAAAGCATGCAGGCAATAAGGTAGACTTGTAGAGGACTGCCCAAAGTTGCCTTCCGCTGTGCAGAGGCATCCTACCCATTCTGACTGTGCCAAGAAATGGGTGTGGGCTGGTTCTCTACAAATCAGCGTTCATGGATCGGGTGTAGGCCGCTCCCAACAGTTTTCAATTTCATGAGAAAAACAGTTGAAGCCACTGTGGCAGAAACCACCGAGGCCATTATGCTATTAAGAGGGTACCATCCTCTACACCATAATCCAGCACAAGAAGAGGAGGTCCCCTTGCTATGCCCTTCACTCAGGAGGAAGTAGTCTTAAGACAACACAACACCCCTCATCCCTATACAACCTCTCCCGCCCTTTTATATAAAAGAAAAAGCAGGAATGACAGACCTCGATAGGTCTAGCAGGAATGGAAGATCATCAGGCGGAAAAACTGTACTGTGGCAATCTGTAGCCTGGGAAAATGTCTGCCTGGGAAACTGCCTGCAGACCCTACCCAGAACAAACAGATGCCTGGCTAAGATTGGGGCCTGGGGTCAGCCTATCCAGCATAATAGGATGCAGCTTTAACTTGAGCCTGACAAGATGTATCAAGAACAATGGTCAGCAGAAATAGCACCCAGCAACCAGCTCTAGCCAATCAGATCCTGACACCCCAACCAGTTACCCTTCGTGGATTTTTGCACTTAAAAACCCTGACCTAAGAACAACCAAGGGAGTCCTAACCTCCCTTGGTTGGCTCCCCAGCCCCCCTTGGTTGGCTCCACTTTCCTTCTTATTCCCTGCTAATAAACCTTGCCCCTTAGCTTGCTGCATCTGTCTGGTTTCTTGAGCCACTCTGACCTAACACCTTATGCTCCCCCTTTGGATCTGTCTCCTGATCTTTGTAACTCCAAGTCTTATTTTCTCACTTAGGGGAAGGAAAAAAGGGAAAAAATAGAGAGAGGAAAGGAAAAAAATAAGCGTCCTGCTGACTTGAAACCTGTTCAGGGAGTTCTGCTTGTCTTCCTTGGATGCCACAGAAAGAGGGGGGCTGGGCTTTGCTGTTCTCCCTGCCTATGGTTTTACAAGGATGGGAACCAGGGCTGGGCTGCAATATTCACAGTTGCCCAGCCTCCAGCCCAGGTCCTCTGTGAGCTGTCGGGCCCCCACTGTCCATCTGTGCCAGGCCTATGCTTTTAATCCACCAGTTGCACCGAGGTCCTTGCGGTATGCCTCCTCCTTTCTCTTTGTGAGGCTACCATGGCCAGAGCCCACCACAGGGCAAGCAGCACCAGTCAGCTGCACTGTGAGCAACCCAAGTCAAGCGTGGGCTCGAATCAGCCTCAGGGCGAGAGGTGCCTCGAGCAGACAGAATCAGCTGCAGGGCTAGCTGCAGCAGTCAGCCTCCGGGCAGCAGTATGACTCAGCTGCTGGGCTATCAGTCCAAGTCAGGCATGGGCAAATGGCTCGAATTAGCCTCAGGGCCAGCAGTGGGAATCAAGTGCCTGGGAAGCTCTGGGAATCAAGCGCTAGGGAGTGGCTTGAATCAGCCTGAGGGCTAGCAGTGTGAGCCTGCCGCTGGGTGAGAGTTCCTTACAAAGTGGTGGCTAGCCCTTTTTTTCTTTTTTTGAGTAAAAGCCTCTTGTTTAAGCCTGCCGTTCTTAGCAAGTGCCCGGCTTCTCACACAGCCCAACTTTCCAACCAGACCCGGGACTGTCCAGGTCAGGGATCCACATGGCCCAACTCTTCTTCCTTCTCTGGGTGTTGCCTGACTCCCCAATTTGTCTGGTAATGACCTAGCCAGCGTCCACAGTCCCAGTGGGTGTACACTGCCTCTGTGTATCTCCCACTTCATCTCTATTCGTCATAGCAACTTCAAACATCCAGGTCCCTCCTGGTGCTGGGTTGCCCTCCCTGCTCTGGTAGGGGAGGGAGTTGGTGATCTAACTCTCCTTCCCATATCCTGTGGCAAGTGGCAGGCCAGGGGCCACAGCAGCCAAGTCCCTGTGCAGATCCCAGGGACCTTACCATCCCAGCGCAATCTCCTCACTGTCTGTTTTTCAATGTCCTCTACAATTTTTGGCCTCCAAACTTCATATAAACTGGAATTCCTCAGAAGGCTGTTCACCCTGTTCCTCAGAAGATTGGTTAGGTGTACCAGCTAGGCACAGGTATCGACCGGAGAGATCTGGTTCTTCTTGCTGACACATGTAAAGAATTACAGATCAGCAAATCTATTAGCATATAATCAGTTTATTAGTGACCCGTTTGCATGGAAGAGAACAGGACTGTGTAGAGTAGGGGGTGAAAGGCAAAGTTTCAGGGCAAAGCAGGGTAGCAAAGTAAGAGCAGCTGAAGACCAGGGTGGCAAGCCCCTGGGCAGCCTGAGGCCAGGTGGCCAGAGACCTAGTGGCCCGACAGCCAAGAGCATCAAGAGCTCCCCAAGCCCACGCGAGGGAGAGTGAGTCCTTTGTTCTGAGGACTTATATAGTTGGCCAGATAAGAGAAAAAAAAGTTACATATGGATTAACAGGTAAATGTGGTGCCAGCTTTCCTGGGGGAATGTGACTACCCAAACTTAGGTATGTGTGGGAGTCTGATAGACCAAATCCTTATCTTGCTCCAGACTCCATTTGATCATCTTGTTGTAAAACAAATACGTGACAGGAGGCAGTTAATTAAAATTGGGGCACTTTCCAAAGTTATTTATGGGCTCTTTCTGTAAGCATCAGGGACTCCCTCGTAAAACAGATAGTGACCAGAGGTAGACAATTAGCCAAACTTGTCTTATGGGCTTCTTCTTTGGGCACTGTGGACCCTCTCCTGCATTCTAGGCCTTGGGATGAAAGCACCGTTTCAAGGCCTTATTTCCTAGATAGCAGAAATGCTGCATAGAATTTCAAGGACTTCCCTTCTTTCTTGCTAACATAGTGTTTCTTGTGATATTGGAACACCTGGCAATATTATGAGACCGGGTTCAAGACTGCTGAGTTAGCATGTGAGATATGTCTCCTTCCTCTTCCCTGCCTTGGTTTGCTAGTTAATCTACCTAACTGGTAAAAGGCATTTCCCGGCAATCAGGATGCTAGACGCTGGCCAGTAACAGTATTGCAGTCTCAGAGTTCTTGCTATGCTGTCTCCTGCCTCACAGGGAGAAGTGGGCTCCACTCCCACCTACCTCACCGCCATTTCCTCTGCCCAAGTAGTTTTGAGAATAGAATATGATGAGTACAGTTTTGTACACGTTGACTTTGAGGTACCCACTGGACATCCTAGTGGAGGTACATAGTAGACAGTTGGCTAAATGTGTCTCAAGTTCAGGATAGAAATTTAATTCAGAGATAGAGATTTGGGGGACAACAACAAGTAGTTAGTAATTGAATCCATGAGAGAAATGAGATTTCCTTGTGTGAGGCTAGGGCAGGTTGATGTTGAGTGAGAAGAGAAGATGTCTGAGGACGGAACAACAAACAGCACAAATGTTCAAGGGCTGGGCAAACAAAGAGAATCTGACAAAAGGAACTAAGAAGGAAGGTGGGGTAGGGACTCAGCAAAGAAATGACTGCTATTTCATACGTCAGTAGCAAGGAGCTTTTCTAATGGAGGAAACCTGTCTTGTTTGATGATGAAGGGGAAAGGAGCTGATAGAGAAGGAGCTGTGAAGATGTAGCTAAGGAATGGGTAAATGCTTGAACAAGGTATTTCCAGAAATAGGGTGGAAGATGAATGAAGACTCATAGACCAGAAACTCTTTTTCTTTTAATGAGAACAAGAATGGTACGAGAAAGAGGGTTGAGAAAGGAGATGGGCTATTGGTAGCAGAGGAAGCTTGTACTGCATTGCCATGATTTATCCATGAAGTGGGTTTTCACAGAGCATGCATATCAGGAGAGATGAAATAAATTATATGAAAGAAAAGATTGTGACTTAAATGCCTTAAAGTTGCAATTTACACCATTCCTCACAAATATTCACTTATAACTTAGCTATTTTAAGTAGTTTGTGGATGTTTAAGTGCTTGAGTAGCACACTGATAAATCTAAAAGATTTTAGATTTGCAGGACTAGTAGGCACAGGAGTCTGAAAAGTGATATTTTCTGACATTTCTCTTAGCAAAATAAGAATGGTTTATGTAGTCTAAATAATAGGTTTGAGAGGCTATTTTTAGGATTAAACACACTGACACGTCTTTAAGATTCAGCATCAGTAATAAAAGTTCTGACGTTGAAATAGTAATAGTTACGGCTTAGTGCATGGCTATCATATTCCAGGTCTGACACTCATCATTTTATATCCAGTGATTCTCAATTAAGGGCATGTATTGTTCCTATGCCCTTGTAGGTTTTTGGCAATATCTGGAGACATTTTTGCTGGTCACCACTTAGTGGGGTAGCTGTGGATAGAGGGCAGTGATGCTGCTACATATCCTATAATGCACAAGACAGGCCCCCACAACAAAGCATTTTATCACTCAAAAAGTCACTAGTGCCGAGGTTGAGAAACCTTGCTTCATATCTATTATTTCATGTATTTCTGACAACAATTCAACAAGGGCTAATATATATAAGGTTATATATATAATATATTCTCTCTAATATATATAAGGTTAATATATTAATGTCAATTTCAACTCCTTAACAATTTCAACTCCTTAACAGTTAAGGAGTAGTTACACTTATACAGTCCTAAAATTACATTCTGCCCTTTGAAGGCAACTGTGAGGCTGATGCGGCCCCCGGTGAAAATGAATTTGACATACCTGCATTAGAGTGAGTGGAACTGGAACAAAAACAAGGAGGGCTCCAAAAATTTATTTCTTGAAGCAAACTGAGCTCATATTAACTTATTTGGATCATAAGATATGGAAAGAAATAGTATCCTACTCTTTGTCTTTCAGAATCAATAAGGTATGTGTAGTGATCAGAGCCAGAGCAGGGATTATTCTTAGCACCTTAGAGATTATCCCACTGAGATGATCACTCTACATTATAAAGCCATCCCCAAACTACTTTCCTCAACAGTTGTCAAGTTGTCTGAAATCCAGTCATGGGAAAACCATTTCTTCAGGTATTGAAAACTAGCTGGTATTAAAGAAGTTTTTTCTGAGATAAGTAACTGACATAGGCTAGGAATTCCTAGCCAGAAAACAATGTCCTGACTTCATTTTGTAGCTCTCCAAGATAACTGCCTCAGCCATGCCCCAATATTTTCCACTTTCTGCATTCTCACTTTCCTTCCTTTATTTCTCCTTCCCTTTCTCTCTCTGTCTTTGTCTCTCTGTCTCTCATACACATGTGCGTGCATCTTGGAATCCCCTGGTTTAAGCCTTATCAGCCAAGACCTTGTCAATGATTAATGGACAGCTAGTTGAGAGCAAGGTAGGTTTTGGAGAGGAGGGGGCAGATACTATGAAAAAAACTGTTTAGGGGATGGAACTGAATAACATTGACTATATCCTGGTCCACTGTTTCTTCCAAAGGAAGAGACAGCAATCAAGGAATCAAGGGTTACATATGTAAGTAAAGATCAGTCAGGTAGCCATGTATAAACTTTGGTTTCAAGAACAAAGTCTTTTAATTGAATTACTTGTGTGTGTATTATTGGGTAGTGGGGCCGGGGGCACTCACATGAAGTATATTATGTAATTGAGCTGTTCCATATCTCTTTACCCAAGAGGCAATAATCAGAGATCAAGAATACCCCTGAGTTGTCTGCGCTATTAGACTAAAGGAAAATTCCACATTTGAATTCATCTTTGAATGATAAAGTGCAACATTCCTAAAATAGCTTAAAGCAGCAAAAATGTAAATCATTCCCAAATTCATAAAACATAAAATTGGAAATACATATAACATAATTTGAGAATTTTTATAAATTACCAGTTATATAAGATATAATTCAGGAAGAGTTAAAAAACAAAAGTTGGAATGTATAAACATTTCACCTTAATGGAAATCTTACTAATAATATTAGAACAGGTATGACATAAAATATGGTGTGTGTTAGATCTAGGCAGGCCTAGGATGAGTGAAAATCACCAGGCAAGAAAATGGCACTGTGGGAAGGTGCCTGCAGACTCTACCCAGGAAGATTAGAGTCTAGGGTTGGTTTATCTGGCATAACAGGATGCAGCTTTCACCCAGCAACCAGCTCTAGCCAATTAGACTCTAATACCTCAACCGCAGGTTTTTGCATTTAAAAACCCTGATCTAAGAACAACAGAGTGAGTCCCAACCTACCTTGGTTGGCTCCACTTTCCTCTTAACCTCCCTCAGTTGGCTCCACTTTCCCTCTTATTCCCCGCTAATAAACCCTGCTCTCCTTAGCTCGCTGCATCCATCTGGTTTCTTGAGCAACTACGACCTAACAGTGTGTTTTTACAATAGAAAAGAATAAATACAAAATCCAAGTAAACAGTGATCATTTTGGAATATTGGTAGTTTTAATATAAGTTACTAGTATGAATATTTTTGGTGCTGAAACAAAAAGTAGGGGGGAGGTGAACTTCATATCTAGCCTCAAGTAATTCATTTGATTTCACTGGTTTTATCAGGAATGTTGGTTAGTAAGTATGCTGAGAATGAAGATTTGGAATAAAAATGTGTTGTGACTATAGAGAGTAAAGTGCTAAGTGAGAATGATTCAAAATTCACCACTGGCCAAGAAAAAGATTTTTCAAAACTCTGGCTCCTGTTGCTCACACATGGCCTAGGCTGTGAGTAAGCCTTATAATCAGTGGCTGCATTTAGTTTTCAAAAACAGGGTCATTTTTTTAGCCTACACTTCTCATTAAGTTCCAAATACTTCCCTAGGATATGAAACCTCCCCTTTCTCTTTCACCATTCATAATAAAGCCAACTTATTCAGACAATACTGAAAGGGGTTGCTCTTTGGTGCTCACACAGGATGTTCCATTCATATGTCTTGCAGAGACAGCCCATAAGCAATCGTCTATTAGTGTCTTATACAAATGTCAACTGTTTCTAGCCACAGTGAATTAAATGTTTCATATAAAAACTGTGTGATGTTTTCAGCATTAGGTCAAGAGAGTTTATTGAATATTTAGTCTGTGTTAGGTACTGGGCTAAGCCCTGGAACAGGAAGTGGGGAGGAGGAAAGAGGAGAGGCTAGAGGAAGTGTTAGAGAGAGAAAAAAGATGAACAGGTGGTAGCCTCTGCCTTGAGTTAATAATTGCTAATATTTATTGTATAGTTACTCTGTGCCAGGTACTGTGCTAATGGCTTTACATGAGTTAGTAACTTAAACTTTATAACACTACTGTATAATCCCTTTTATAGATGAGGAAACTGAGATTCAATAGAGTTAAGCCCAAAGTCACACAGCTAATGATAGGATCAATATTTGAGCCTCATTTATTTGACTCCAAAGCCAGAATGTGTAACCACTCTGCTCTAGTTCCTTCCAGGACTTAGCATATGGTAAGGGGAAGAAATATACATAATAACCACTAATAAAGGGCACAGTATGGTAGGTGCCTGAAAAAGAAAACTACAGTGGGGACCGAGGCCTTTCCCAGCCCATTCCAGAGGAATTGGGAACAGCTTGCAATCAGCGGCTCTGGGGCCGAGTGCAACTTGCAAAACCAAGCAAGAGAAACTAGGGGCTGCGCGCACCTGGTGATCTGTGGACCACTCATGCACAGCTCAAAAATACCAGGGAGAGTGCACAGCCGGGGCCCCTTGGTTTGGGCTTGCTGGCACACAGCCAAGGGACAAAGATAGAGGTGAGCACAGGTGTGCGAAGCTCACACCGACACCTGGGGACAAAGCCCTTGCCATCCAACCCCGGTGCACATAGCCTGGCAGGACCAATCAGCTTTGTGGGAATAAGGCAGAAGCACCCCATTGAGGGGAGCCGCAGACCAGAGCTG
Organism: Micronycteris hirsuta; assembly: GCA_004026765.1. NCBI lineage: Eukaryota > Metazoa > Chordata > Mammalia > Chiroptera > Phyllostomidae > Micronycteris > Micronycteris hirsuta. The sequence goes on along the minus strand of PVJI01024938.1, from coordinate 5,140 downwards.
CAGACCACACAAACTCTTGACTCAGAGCGGGAGTCAAACTATGCAGAAAGGGAGTGGAGAGAACCTATTATTTAGACCAGCAGAGAGAAAATAGGCGGTGGGAGAGTTGCCCCTATCAGGTGCACATCAAAAGACCGTTTGGACCCAGAAGCACACCGAGGAACTGGGCTGGTGGCTGGACAAGAGCGAAGAGTACACCTCAGGAAGGAAGAAAAGCAAAACTAATATTTTCCCATCTGGACGCAGCCTGGCCGGACAGCTTTAAAATCAGAAAGTTGAAGGGTTTGTTTTGTTTTGTTTTGTTTTGTTTTGTTTTGTTTTTGTTTTTGTTTAACCCTTCTTCCTCTCTGTCCTTCACTATTTTTTAATTCCTTCTTGTTCCCTTGCCTTTAGTATTCTTAGTCCCCTCCTCCTCATATCTTTTTTTATTTTTTGTTTTGTTTTGTTATTTTTTAATTTATAAAAGATAAAAGAAATTATTCTTTTAATTCGTCCTTCCATTCTTTCCTTCTTTATACTTTATTCCTCTTTCGCCCTTCCTTTCCTTACAGTATTCTTTCTCCCTTCCTTCACTCCTTTTTCTTTTCTTCTTTCTTTCCCCCTCGCCCCTCTCTCTTCTTTACCTATAGGTGAGACATTAAAACCTGGAGCTGTGAAAAGACCAGAGTCAGTCCTGGACAGGGGTCAGTCCAAAAGACAGAGACAGTGAGACAAAATTAACTTTGCTACTTGAGAAATTGACAGATTAATGTAAGAAACAGAGGCTAGCAAGAAGAGTCTCACAAATAATGGGAAGACAAAGAAACAACTCCCAAATGAAAGGAAAGGAAGAAACTCCAGAAAGAATGATAAATGAAACAGAGGCAAGCCAACTATTAGATATTGAGTTCAAAGCATTGGTTATCAGGAAGCTCAAGAAGCTCGATGAGCTAGCAGAGAATTTCCAGAAACTACAGGGAAACTACAATGAACTCATTGCAAACTATGTCAGCATGAAAAAAGAAATAGAAACTATCCAAAAGGGCCAAGCGGAAATGAAGAATACAATATCTGAACTAAAGAACACAATAGAAGGAATCAAAAGCAGGCTAGATGAAGCAGAGGATCAGATCAGCGAGCTGGAAGACAAGGTAAAAAAAAACACCCAAAAAGAACAGGAACAGGAAAAGAGAATCAGAAAGAATGAAGAGGTATTAAGGGAAATGCAGGACAACATGAAGTGTAATAATATTCATATAATAGGGATACCAGAAGGAGAAGAAGAAAGGCAAGGGATAGAAAGCGTGTTTGCAAAAGTAATGATGGAAAACTTCCCAAATCTGATGAGAGAAAAATTCACACAAGTCCAAGAAACACAGAGAGTCCCAATCAAAAGGAACCCAAACAGGCCCACTTCAAGACACATCATAATTAAAATGGCAAAATTCCAAGACAAAGAGAGAATCTTAAAGGCAGCGAGATAGAGATAGGAAGTAACATACAAGGGAGTCCCGATAAGGTTAGCAGCTGACTTCTCAATGGAAACACTCCAAGCCAGAAGAGAATGGCAAGAAATGTTCCAAGTAATGAGAACTAGAGGCCTACAACCAAGGCTACCATACCTAGCAAGGCTCTCAATTAAGATAGATGGCCAAATTAGAAGCTTCCCAGACAAAAGAAGTCTAAAAGAATACACCTCCACCAAACCAACTCTGCAAGAGATGCTAAAGGGACTGATTTAAGAAAACGGAGGAAAAGAGAGAGAGAGAGAGAGGAACACAGGTAAAAGAAAAAAAAAGGCAATGAATAAGTACATATCAATAATAACTTTAAATGTAAATGGATTAAATGCTCCAATCAAAAGACATAGAATAGCTGAATGGATAAGAAAGCACGATCCACACATATGCTGCTTACAAGAGACCCACCTCAGGGCAAAAGACCTTCACAGATTGAAAGTGAAGGGCTGGAAACAAGTTTTCCAAGCAAATGTCCAGGAAAAAAGAGCCAGGGTAGCTATACTCATATCAGACAAAATAGACTTCCAAAACAGGGACATAAAGAGAGACCCAGAAGGACACTTCATAATACTCAAGGAAAGAATCCACCAAGAAGACATAAACATTGTAAATATATATGCACCCAACATAGGAGCACCCAAATACATAAAGAAAATCTTGGAAGACGTCAAGAAATACATTGATAGCAACACAATTATACTAGGGGACTTCAACACCCCACTGTCAAAAATGGACAGATCCTCCAAACAAAACATCAGCAAAGATATTGTGGCATTGAACAATGCCCTGGAAGAAATGGACTTAACTGATATATACAGAGCCTTTCACCCCAAAGAAACTAAATACACATTCTTTTCAAATGCACATGGAACATTTTCAAAAATAGACCACATGATAGGACACAAAACAAGCCTCAACAAATTCAAGAAAACTGAAATAATACCACGTATTTTCTCTGACCACAAGGGAGTGAAATTAGAAACCAACCCAAAGGAAAAAAACCCAGAACACTCAAAATCATGGATGGAGATTGAATAGCATGCTATTAAACAATGAATGGGTCAAGGTCGATATTAGGGAAGAAATCAAAAAGTTCCTTGAAACAAATGAAAATGAACTAACAACAACCCAAAACTTATGGGACACAGTGAAGGCAGTCCTGAGAGGAAAGTTCATAGCCATACAGGCCTACCTAAAAAAAATATAAACAGTTCACACAAACAACCTGACCCTACAACTACAAGAACTCGAGGTACAACAACAGAGACAACCCAGAGCAAGTAGAAGGAAGGAAATAACCAAGATCAGAGCAGAATTAAATGACATAGAGACTAAAAGACAATTCTAAGGATCAATGAATCCAGGAGCTGGTTCTTTGAAAAGATAAACAAAATAGACAAGCCTTTAAGCAGGCTCATCAAGAAAAAAAGAGAGAGGGCCCAAATAAACTCAATCAGAAATGAAAGAGGAGATATTACAACTGATTCCACAGAAGTACTAAGGATTGTAAGACACAACTATGAAGAACTGTATGCCAAGAAATATGAAAACCTAAGAGAAATGGACACATTTTTAGAAAAATATAATATTCCAAAACCCAATAAAGAAGAAGCAGAAAGCCTGAACCGACCAATAGCAGTGGATGAAATTAAAGCAGTAATCAAAAGACTTCCAACACACAAAAGCCCTGGACCAGATGGTTTCACAGGAGAATTCTACAAAGCATTTAAGGAGGAACTAACACCTACCCTTTAAAGACTATTCCAAAAAATCCAAAATGATGGAAGACTCCCAAATTCTTTTTATGAAGTCAGCATCACCCTAATCCCAAAACCAGAAAAAGATGCAACAAAGAAAGAAAACTTCAGTCCAATATCACTGATGAACACTGATGCTAAAATTCTCAACAAAATATTAGCAAATTGCATCCAGCAATACATCAAAAAGATCATTCATCATGACCAAGTGGGTTTCATCCCAGGGATGCAAGGATGGTACAATATTCACAAAACAATAAATGTAATTTATCACATAAACAAAAGCAAAGACAAAAATCACATGATCATATCAATAGATGCAGAAAAAGCATTCGATAATGTACAGCATTCATTTATGATAAAGACACTTAGCAAAGTGGGAATAGAGGGAGCATTACTCAACATGTAAAGGCCATATATGAGAAACCTACAGCCAACATTATACTCAATGGACAAAAACTAAAATCTTTCCAACGAAGATCAGGAACAAGACAAGGATGTCCTCTATCACCACTTCTATTTAACATAGTACTGGAAGTTTTAGCCACAGCAATCAAACTAGAAAAGGGAATAAAAGGCATCCAAATTGGAAAGGAGGAAACAAAACTGTCGTTGTTTGCAGACGACATGATAGTGTACTTAGAAAATCCTATAGACTCTGCCAAAAAACTACTCGATCTAATAAGTGAATTTAGCAAAACAGCAGGATATAAAGTCAATATCCAGAAGCCAAAGGCATTGTTGTATGCCAACAGTGAAACAGCAGAAACAGAAATCAGGAAAAAAATTCCATTTGACATAGCAAGAAAAAAAAAATTCCTGGGAATAAATCTAACCAAGGAGGTAAAAGACCTGTCCTCAGAAAACTACACAACACTGAAGAGAGAAATCATGGAAGACACAAACAAATGGAAACATATACCATGCTCATGGATCAGAAGACTCAACATCATCAAAATGTCCATACTACCCAAAGCAATCTATAGATTCAATGCAATCCTTATCAAACTATCAATGGCATATTTCACAGATAGAGAACAAACACTTCAAAAATTTATATGGAACCATAAACGACCCCGAATATCAGCTGCAATCTTGAGAAAGAAGAGCAAAGCAGGAGGGATCACAATTCCTGATATCAAACTATATTACAAGACCACTGTAATCAAAACATCTTGGTACTGGCATAAAACAGACAGATAGACCAATGGAATAGAATAGAGAGCCCAGAAATAAACCCGAGTCTCTACGGGCAATTAATCTTCGACAAAGGGGGCAGAAGCATAAAATGGAATAAAAATAGCCTCTTTAACAAATGGTGTTGGGAAATCTGGATGGCCACATGCAAAAAAATGAAACTCAAGCACCAACTTACACCATACACAAAAATAAATTCAAGGTGGATAAAAGACTTAAATGTAAGTCGTGACACCATAAAAGTTCTAGAGGAAAACATCAGTAGGAAAATCTCAGACATTCCATGCAGCAACATCTTCAATGATATGTCCCCTAGAGCAAGGGACATAAAGGAAAGAATAAACAAATGTGACCTTATCAAAACAAAGAGCTTCTGTGGGGCTAAAGAAAATAGCATTAAAATAAAAAGAGAACCAACCATATGGGAAAACATATTTGCCAATGATACCTCAGACAAGGGTCTGATCTCCAAAATATATAAAGAACTTATATGACTCCTCTCCAGGAAGACAAAAAACCCAATGAAAAATGGGCAAAAGACATGAACAAACACTTCTCAAAAAAGGACATAAAGAGGGGTCAGAGACATACGAAAAGATGCTCAACATCATTAGCCATCAGAGAGATGCAAATTAAAACCACAATGAGATACCACCTCACACCAGTCAGAATGGCCATCATCAACAA
>PVJI01024937.1:0-21190 GCA_004026765.1 Micronycteris hirsuta | reverse complement strand
AGTGGAGTCGTATGAGTTCTTTGTATATTTTGGAGATCAGACCCTTGTCTGAGGTATCATTGGCAAATATGTTTTCCCATACGGTTGGTTCTCTTTTTATTTTAATACTATTTTCTTTAGCCCCACAGAAGCTCTTTATTTTGATAAGATCCCATTTGTTTATTCTTTCCTTTATGTCCCTAGCTCTAGGGGACATACCTTGATAAGTAACTTTTAAAAGCCTCTTTCCTCTCTTATTTTCTTCAGTCTTAGATAATTTGGGGGGCAGTGTTTTAGTTGTCTCTGGGATGTTTATGATTCAAAGATGTGATAAGATTTACATCTTCAAGAATGCAAGCTTTTTTCCCTAGGAGTTTGGGGGTTTATTTCTCTATTCTCCAAAGTCTAGGGTAATTACTACTTAATTTTTTTCTTTGTAGTAGGGGTAAAATGGTATGGGATGCTTCCTTCCTTTAATTGTCAATCACCACAACATCCTCCCATTCGCTTTTCTCACTCTCCCAGGGATTTTACCTCTTAGTGTCCAAACCAGTCTTTGTCACAAGTGCTAGGATCTTAATCCGCAGCAGTCTGTGCCCTCTTCGCTTTGCAAATATATCATGCTAAATTCTCCAATTTATTATTCTGTTCTCCCACCTTGTCTGCTAGCTCCAAAAGCTAGCAGAATAGTGGACAACCACACCTCTCACCTCACCAGTTCTTTCAGCTTTCTTACTTAAGCTTTAGCCTCTAGCTGGGCATCAGGGGCCAGCTGAACTATCCACAGGAGAGGCCAGCCCACTGCAACAGCCATCCCTTTCTCTTCTTTGCTGCAGTGCAATATGTGAACTTTCTCAAACAAATGCATTAAAACAGCTGGCATTTTCAGGGTATCTTCATACTCACACGGCGGTCAACAAACATCTAACATATGAGCCATTCCTCTCCACACAGAGGTTGATGGCCAATTTGAGATTTTCCCCATTGATGCCTCTTTCCCAACACCTGTTTCTTCTGTCTCCTGGCAGGCTAGCCACTTGTTGCTTTGTGAACTGGCTGCCATACATGGAGGGCAAGCAGAGATGGAAAAAAGGAGCAGACTGCTCCAGATTTGTAGTGGCAGATTTAATAAGCAAGGAAACATACACGAGAAGCTTGTCTTGGGTGACTACAAGATGAGTGGATCTCTGTGCTCACCCATCAGAATCCTGAAGTTTATATGTAGGCTTTAACAGGGTTTAGTCACATATATTGTCCAGATGGTCTCCACAATTCATTGCTCTCTCAAGGCTGCATCTTTGAAAACAGCTCTGACTTGTGTTAACAGTGGGTAGGGAAAGCATACAGTCCAAGGATAGGGGAGAGAGTGAGTAGTCTCCAATTGCCTGGGTCTAGCTTGCAGGTCAGCTGGTGGTTATGTCCTCTCAGTTACCTCCTCCAACATACTTATTCTTGAATAATTCTACAAATGACCAAAGACTAGAAGAAGAAGTAGACAAATTTAATGCAGCAAGTCGCAAACCTCCCAATGCCAAAGATACTACATTTATTCCCATTTTACAGATGCGGAAATTGAACCTCAGGGAAATTTTGTGACTTTTGAGGTCTCATTGATAGTAGGGCTTGGCTCTGGGGTCAGAATTCCTAGGTCTGAATTCCAGTTTTCCTACTGACTCACTGTGTGTTCCTGGACAAGTTAGTGAATCTGGGATCCTGAAGTTTCCTCATTTGTCAATTAGGCACAGTAAGAGTTCATGCCTCCTAGACTGTGTTAAGGATGAAAATGGATGGTACATGTTAAGTGCTTCCAACAGTGTCTGGCACATAGTGAGTGCCAAGTAAAGATGGTTCTTATTCTGACTTGGATTATGATTATATACCCAGATATTTATGATCCCAACAGCTAGACTTTTAACACTGTATGTACAGAATTTTCCCAAGCAACAATACTTTAAAATCAAATTAGTCATTTTGAAAATGGAAAGGACATTTATTATTGTACTTACTTTATAATATGAACACATTTCCACAGGCCACTGAGCAACAGTTTTGCCAACACCAGAATCTGAACCCACTGCATAAAAATGTAAAACGCAGCACTAGCCAGGTGGTTCAGTTGCTTGGAACATCACCCTGTACACCAAAAAGTTGCAGGTTTGATCCCCGGTTAGGTCACATACCTAGATTATGGGTTTAATCCCTGGTCACAGCACATACAAGAGGCAACCAATTTACGTTTCTAACATCAATGTTTCTCTCTCTCTCTCTTTGTGTCTCTCTATTTCTCTCAAATCAATAAGCATATCCACAGGTATTTTTAAAAATGTAAAAAGCAAAGGGTTTAGCTCCCAAGGTACAAACTCTAGGAATTTTCTTTTAAAGATTTTATTTATTCATTTTCAGAGAGAGGAAAAGGGAAAGAGAAAGAGCAATGTATGGTTGCCTCTCACATGGCCCTCATTGGGAACCTGGCCTGCAACCCAGGCATGTGCCCTGACTGGGAATTGAACCGGGACCCTCTGGTTCCCAGCCCGCGCTCAATCCACTGAGCTACACCAGCCGGGCCAAACTCTAGGAATTTAACAAACTTGAACTTGAAGCAGTTATGTGAATACTTCTAAGAAAAGTGGCTTTCCTCCAGGTATCATTCGCATCTTAATTAATTTTAATGGATGAATGGAATGCACGTGGGATTAACATTATTGACTGCAAGCTGCCTTTATACATTACATGGAATGCAGATATAACATGTAACAAACATGGTAAGTTTGTGTGTTAAATACTATTTTAATATTTATACATATACTAACCCCTTTAATCCACAGAACAGCCTTAGGAAGCATGTGTTCACACTGAGCTCACTTTCACAGGTGAGGACATTCAGGAACAGAGACTCCTTAAGATAAAATATGAAGGATGCCCTGGCTGGTGTCGCTCAGTGGATTGAGTGCGAGCTGGGAACCAAAGGGTCCCGGTTCGATTCCCAGTCAGGGCACATGCCTGGGTTGCAGGCCAGGTCCCCAGCGAGGGCCATGTGAGAGGCAACCACACATTGCTGTTTCTCTCCCTCTCTTTCTCACTCCTTCCCCTCTCTCTAAAAATAAATAAATGAAATCTTTAAAAAAAGATAAAATATAAAGGAAAAGCACAATGAATTGTGGACTCAGCCACAGGCCTCTGCAAAGTTATGAACTTCCTTTGTGAAATAAGCTGCATGATATGGCTCTGCATAGAGTAATACTGTTCTGCCAAGTGTAAAGTAATGGTTTAAACACATTCATTTGCTGCTGCTTATTATGAGAAATGGTATTACTATTGTATTGTGTGAAATTCCACCCAAACTTTGAATGGAAAGTGAAAAATTCCAGCTCAGCCACAGTAACTCAAATGCACATGTGAGAATGATCATAGCAAGAGCTTATAATGTATTGTACAGGGAAGATTAGTCTTCATAGAATCAGGAGCAGGGCATTTAGAAAGTGACAGTAACATTATGGGGCTTTTCTTGAGGGAATTTCTACTCCCTCTCTAGTAGGATGGAAAGACAGTTTCCCTTTGTGACCCCGTGTCCAATTGGTGTTTAATCCCCAGAAACAGCTGTGAACTAGGAAAGGGGAGATGAAAGGCCAATCTCAGTCCTGCATCGCTTACACTTGGGCAGAGCTTTTACCCCAGGGTTCCACTGTGGTGAGGAGCCAGGGGATACTAAAAACCTCTGCCGTCTTTCCCTGGAAGTTGCCTGTTGATTGACTACTATGCATTTTGTTTTGTTTTTTAAGATTTTATTTATTTTTAGAGAGAGTAGGAAGGGAGGGTGAAAGAGAGGAAGAGAAACATTGATATGCCAGAGGTGCATAAATCCGTGCCTCTCACATGCCCCCTACTGGTGGGACCTGGCCCACAACCCAAGCATGTGCCCTGACCCTGACTGGGGATCAAGCTGGTGACCTTTCAGTTCACAGGCCAGTATTCAATGCACTAAGCCACACCAGCCAGGGCCTCACATTTTCATTTTGAACTAAGCCAGGTAAATCATGTAGCCACTCCCAATACTGTACATAATAGAATTTTTAAATGTCTGGACAAGCAAAACAAGAACTGTAGCTGGTGACTGTGACTTAAAGCAAATGACATTGTCATAACAGGAACCACAGGGTTGTATTAATCATATATTTTTATTCTGATGCACTACCCTCTTGGGACCTTGCTGACACAGGAAGGGAATGGCCCTCCCAAGGTCAGCTCATTCGTAGAGATAGCATTCCTTCCACATGCAAACCAACCAAATCAAACCCAGACCCAACCTCTTTTATCAGGCCTTCACAGGAGTCCCACACTTGTGCCTCTATTCCCCTGCCCTCATCACCCAAGAGCTAGGTACCAGACAACTAGGGACAGCCTGTATGCCCCAAAGCCTACTGTAATTATTCAAATTAGCCAATCCTAAACCTGTTTACCCCTCCTCTTTCAAGGCTTCCTGTGGAAACCACAATAAAGACTCTTGCCCACATCCACACGGCCCAACCCCACACCTGCATCTGCCTTCTGACTGACCCTGGAGCTTCCCTGTGGTCCTGCTGGGTGTGTCACAGCCCCTCCCCCTGAGAATTGAGAGTAACTAAGTGTCTTTTCAATGGCAATGTTGTCTTGATCTGTCATCCTCATCATACCTGAATAATAATAAAACCTACATTTTATAACAAGGGTAAAGTAAACTGCAGAGGGCACTGGGATCACACAGTCCTAAATTTGAAAAGCAGCTTACTGTGTGACTTTGAACAAATTACATAACCTCTTTGATCCTTAGTCTCCTCATGTGTATATTGGAAATGTTAATGGTATCTACTCCATAATCTTTCCTCTGAAAGGTACCTATCCTGATCCTGCCCACCCATCACCTCCCAACCTTGGCTGTGATTTAGGGTCCTTCTGTGTTCCCAGAGACTCTTGTTCTTAACCTTGTCAGAGCCTTCATTACACATTTTGGAAATAATTCTATAACACATAATCATCTTCCCATTAGACTATGAAAACTTTAATAACTTGAAGAGAGCCTGAATTTTCTGTATCCCCAGAGCCCAGAAAAGTGCCCTGAGGCCTCTTGTCCAGAAAGAATTATGTATTGAGTTCATGGTGATACCACAAGCTATATGCTTAATAAAGAATCAAAATTTATTTGTTGGAAATAATACATATGAAATGCATGAACCTAGGACATTTCTCTACTTCAATTTGTGTCACTCAGAGAGGGCTTGCGTCTTTTATCCTTTTCCTCTTTTCGGAACCATCAAGGACAAGTGTATTCCTGATATCTTAGGTTAGGACCTTCTGTCATTCCCTCAGCCTCAGACTTGGCCTCACACTGGGACTGCATTGGACATGGCACTGAAGGTTTCCCAAACACAGATATTACTGTTACTAAACAGCCCCTCCCTAAGTATTTGTTGAATGGATGTCTTGTTGAATGAATAGAAGCCAGCTAATTACCACTAAAACTGTGTTATACTTTGTGTGTAGTATTTTGTTTTATAGGTAAAAGGCTTTGATATTATTTGGTCTTACATGGGCAAAATCAAAGACATGAACCAACAAAATTAGTGGAATTGTGAAATTCAGATGACAATTTCAAACACACACAAAGAGCCTGCTCTCTTGCTTGTGTTCCTCTTTCTTCCATGACCAGTGATCTCCAATTTCACTTTTTTCTCCCCTATGCCCCTTATTTTCATGTCAATATACTGTACTTGCCAAGACCATCTAATCCAGCAGAGATATACATTTACTGAGCTTCTCAGATTATATGACTGCTTCCTCAATAGAATGTGAAATCCTTGAGGGCAAAGACCATGCTTCCTTGGTCATTACCAGAGCCAGAATCCAGGCCAATGCCTAAAATATGGTGGGGGTCACTGAGTAGTTGTCAAATTAATTAGTTAATTATTTTTTGCAGTGACATTTATATAAAAATATCTACCTCCCAATCTGAGGATCATTCTATCGGTATTATCTCTTTAGGCTACATATATGCATTATATATACACACACACATATATAGGTATATGTAATGCATATATGTTACATTATCATATATATACATATACACATACACATATATATATTAAAAAGCAGATGTCACATGCACTCTGGTTGTCAGCTGTGACTTGTTGAGTGGGAATTATTCCAAATGTCTTTTTCTATGGTGTTTTGTGTACTAAGTAGTACAGTTTTCAGTACATACCTGAAATGAGGGCAGTGTTTCCCAGAGCTCAGGCATTCATAAGAAACCTTTAGGATTTTTTCTTTTCTTTTTCTTTTTATTGTTCTCTTTATTTATATCCTTCTTTCTCCCTTTCTCTCTTACCTTCTTTCACCTTTCTCCCTCCCTCCCTTCCTTCCTTCCTCCCTTTCTTCCTTCCTTCTACCCTTCTTTAATTGTTAGCTTTTTTACAGCTTAATTGAAATATAAAGGAGATAAAATAAATGAACATATTTAAATGTGTGATTTGATAAGTTTGGACATATGTAATTCCTATGATATCATCACCGTAGTTAAGTTAATAAAAAATACATTATCCCCAAAATTTCCCTCATGTTCTTCCCCACCAGGCCCCATCCAAGGGCAATTACTGACCTTCTTTCTGTCATTATACACTGTTTTGCATTTTCTAGAGAGTTTTATATAAATTGAATTATATCATGTATACTCTTTTTAGTTTGGTCTCTTTCACTCAGCATAATTTTTTTGAGATTCGTCCATGTTGTGTCTATTAATAATTGATTGGGAGTGCTTGTTCTGCTTCAGCTTTTGAAAGAATTGGAGAATTGTGTAGGGAAAATGGAGTCAGTCAGCCTCCCTCACCCAGATGTTTGGGTGACTGTGGCTTGGCAGTGTTCATGTGGCCTTGTGTAAGGGCCGCATGTGTAGAATGAAGCTCTGTTATATAACTAGAAGGTCAGTATTGGCACCTTGGGGGCTTTGTGTGTACTTAATATATAAGGGAGTCAGGACTTCCTGTGGGACGACTTGAGGCTTGTGGCATGTCTGGATAGCCCTATCCCGGAATAAAGGCACGTCAGACATCCCAACAGCTCTGTGAATTTTCTTCCATCTGCCAGAATCCCGTGTGAACTTGCCTGGCCTTGACCGGCTGCAGGACAAATTGACATTAATTTTTCTTTAAATGATTGGTACCGTTTACCCATGCAACAATTTTGTTGTGAGAATTTCTTGGTTTGGAAGGTCTTTTTATTACTGATTCAACCACCTTACTCATCATTGGCTACTTCATATTTTCAATTTCCTTAGGATTCAGCCTTGGTAGGTTGATGTTTCTAGGAACTTATTCATTTTTTCTGTGTTATCCAATTTGTTGGTGTGTAATTGTTCATAGCAGTCTTATTTCCCTTTTTGCTTCTATGGTATCAGTTGTAATGTCTCCTCTTCTGTTTATAATTTTACTTACTTAAGTCCTCTATTTTTTTACATGGTAAGTTTCCCTCAAGGTTTGTCCATGTTACTTATCTTTAACAAAAAACTCTTTATTTCATTGGTATTTCTATAGCTTTCTTATTCTTTTTTATTGAGGTACAATTGACATATAACATTATATTAGTTTCAAGTGTATAGCATAATGTTTTGATATTTGCATATATTATGAAATGATCACCAAAATAAGCCCAGTTAATATCCATTATCATATATAGTTACAAGTTTTTCCTGTGATGAGAAATTTTTAAAGATCTACTCTCTTAGAAACTTTCAAATATGCAATACAGTATTACTAACTATCATTGTCATGCTGTACATTACATCTACATGACTTATTCATTTTCTTTATTTTATTTTATTTTTTTTTTATTTTTAGATTTTATTTATTTATTTTTAGACAGAAGGGAAGGGAGGGAGAAAGAGAGGGAGAGAGAAACATCAATGTGTGGTTGCCTTTCATGTGGCCCCCACTGGGCCTGCAACCCAGGCATGTGCCCTGACTGGGAATTGAACCGGCAACTCTTTGGTTCACAACCTGCACTCAATCCACTAAGCAACACCAGCCAGGGCTCTTTATTTTATTTTTTATTCTTTATTTCACTTATTTTTGCTCAGATCTTTGTTACCTCCTTCTTTATGCTAACTTTGAGCTTAGTTATTCTTTTTCTTGTATCTTGAGGTATAACTTTAGGTTTGAGATCTTTTGTTTTTCTTAGTGTAGGTGTTTATCACTATAAACTTCCCACTTAGCTCTGCTTTTGCTGCATCCCATATGTTTTGATATGTTGTATCTCCATGTTCGTTTTCTTTTTCTAAGATTTTTAAAAATTTCTTCTTGATTTCTGCTTTAACCCATTGGTTGTTCAGGAGTATGTTCTTTAATTTCTACCTAATGAGAAAATATGTCAAGTTTTTCATTTTCTTCCTGTTATTGATTTCTAGCAACCTCTTTCATTAAATTTATTTCTAGGAATTTTGTGCTTTTTATGCAATTGTAAATGAGATTGCTTTCTTAATTTCTCCTTCTGATTATTCATTATTGATGTATAAAAATGCAACAGACTTCTATACATTGATTTTGTATCCTGAAAATTTACTGAATTTATATATTAGTTTTCTATAAGTTTTGGTGGAGTCTTTATGGTTTTCCATATATAGTATCATGTTATTTGCAAAAATTGTCTTCCTTTCTGATTTGGATGCCTTTTATTTCTTTTTCTTGTCTCATTGTTGTGGCTAGGACTTCCAGGACTATGTTGAACAGAAGTGGTGATACTGGGGATCCTTATTCCTGATCTTAGAGTGAGAGCTTCCAGCTTTTCACCATTGAGGATGATATTAGCTGTGGTTTTATCATATTAGCCTTTATTATATGTTTAAATATGTTCCTTTTATACTCACTTTGTTGAATTATTATCATAAAAGGATATTGAGTTTGTCAAGTGCTTTTTCTGCATCTATTGATATGATCGTATGGTTTTAATCCTTTATTTTGTTGACGTGATGTATCATGTTGATTGATTTATGGATGTTGCACCATCCTTCCATACCTGGGGTGAATCCCATTTAGTCATGGTCTATAATCCTTTTAATGTATGGTTGAATCTGGATTGTTAATATTTTGCTGAAAAATTTTTCATCTATGTTCATCAAGGATATTGGTCTATAAACAGTACACAATTTTTAAGCATGCAAGAATACCTATAAGTTTGTCCATAAAATCTACTGGATTATTAAAATGCAATTAAGAGATGAATCAAGATGACTCAGGAATGGTATAAGGACTGGTGATCAGGTTTTAGTTCATTTAAATATGTGGATAGGTTGCAAGGGTTATGAAAATTACGATTAGTGAAATATATATAGATGTTTTATACTTTGATAAAATAAATTACAATAATATACCAACAAAGTCTTAACTTGGCAAATAGAGAGAAGTAGAAAGCATAAGTATACTATTTATCTTTCAAAACAAAAAATAAATAGATATAACCAGTAGTTGAAATGTCCCTTACAAAAATGGAAAACATAGCCCTGGTGGGGCTATGGGGTTAAGTGAGCCCTGGATCACTTAGTTTGAGCATTGTCTTGTACAACAAAAGGCTGTGGATTCTATTCCGAGTCAGGGCACATACCTAGGTTGTGGGTTCCATCCCCAGTTGGGGAGCACCAATAGATGTTTCTCTCACGTTGATGTTTCTCTCTCTCTCTCTCTCATCAATAAACATATCCTCGTGTGAAGACTAAAAAAAATTTTTTAATGGAAAACATCAGCCATGACTGATGTGGCTTAGTGGACTGGATGTCATTCCGCAAACCAAACGGTCACCAGTGCGATTCCTGGTCATGGCGCATGCCTGGGTTCAAATCAGTCCCTGGTCAGGGTGTATGCAAGAGACAACCAATCGATGTTTCCCTCGCACATTAATGTTTCTTTCCCTTTCTTTCTCCTTCCCTTGCCCTCTCTCTAAAAATAAATAAAAAATAATTTTTTTAAAAATGGGAAACAACAACTTTTTACTGTTTTTGTATTTCTGTTTAAAGGTATCTTTTAGAAACAAAGCTATACTATTCTGAGAAAAAAAGAAGCCATGCTTTTTTGTGCATAAAAATTTTAGATAATATTTTATCATTCTGCATAATTTAGTTTATGAAAGTACATAGTTGTATTTTTAGAAGTTACTATTGATTTATTTATTCCTTTGACACTATTGACATAATTTTGGTTAAGTATAACATGCAATTTATTTAGCTATATTTACATGTGGCAAAGTTCTTATTTTAAAAATAAAAAACACCAAAGTTACGGCATTCAGTTTTACCAGAGATTGCATGATTTTTAAAAGGTTGATTTTTAGAATAACCAACTATTAAAATTACGTTGTACATCCACTTTATACTTATTACTGGCCTGTAGAATATTTTTACACAACCAAAGAATTACATGTAGAATGATATGTCCACCCATACTCTTTTCACAGACTAGGTTTTTCCTCAAACTTCCTGAGAAAATGAAGATTTCCAGAAGAAACTTTCTAAACTGTACACTGAAAAAACAAAATTTCTTAAAGAGAATGCATTAAAGTGATGAGAAGAATTACCTGAGTGACACCAAATTCATATCCATAACATTTAAGAGATACCATATAGTTCAGTCTACTTAACAAGAATGATCTTTTATTTGCCATACCATCTTCATAAAGTAGGCTTTCCCTTTCCCTTATTTTTGACATGGATGGAAGAAGATACAGTTCTAAAAGAGATACCTACATATTTTCAATGGTATTCCTAATTTCAAGTAAATATCAAGGCAAAGGTATGGGTTCTTAATATGACAACCAAAAAAGTTGGTCAAAACAAACTCTCATCAACAATCTTTCGAAGAGATTGTTCTGATGCCCTAACACTTTGAGAAGTGTGTAACAGCTGAATATTTAAAAAGCTAATTTATTCAGTTGAGATGTAACATGAAATAGGTAATCTGGACAGCCCTGTGACTAATAATGATATCAAACTTGTAGTTTAAAAGCTTCCAAAAAGAAATTTCTAGACAGAGGTGGCTTCCCCAGGAAATTATAAAAATATTTCAAGAAATAACAAAATTCTACATAATCAATTCAAGAAGCAAAAAGCAGAGTGAACATTTCCAACTTATTTTAACAGCATGAACATAGATGCAAATTTCCTCAACAAGATATTAGCAAATAGAATCCATCAATATATAAAAATAATAATACACTACAAATTATGGAGGTTTATTCCGGATATGCAAGGCTGATTCAATATTAGAAACTCAATCAATGTAATCCATCATATTAATCGTGCAAAGAAGAAAATCACATGATCTGATCAATTGATGCAGATAAATTTTTGAAAAAATCTAACACCCGTTCATCATAAAAAACTTCTCAGCAAAGAATAAATAGATGGGAATTTTCTCAACCTTATAAAGGACATTTACCAACAATCTACAGCCAACTGACCTCATAATTACAAAAGACTGAATAGTTTTCCTCTAAAATCAGGAACAAGGAAAGGATGTCTTTATTCACCACTCCTATTCAACATAGTACTGGAAGTCCTAGACAGAGCAATAAGGCAATAAAAGGAAATAAAAGCATACAAATTAGCAAGGAAGAAATAAAATGTCCTGTTGTGGAACGTGACAAGATTTTCTACAGGAAAATCCTAAGGAATGTTTTAAAGCTGCTACAACTGATTAGTGAGATTAATAAGGTTATGGGATACAAGATCAACAGACAAAGCTCAGTATTCTGTCATTGACTTTAAAATAGTAGACCTTTCCATTGTGGGGGAATGAATATATGGAAACCAAATTTCAAAAATAGCATTTATAATTGCTCTTAGGGAGAAATATAACACACCTATCTAAATCTGCATGCTTTCATTTAGAAAATGCTTGTAAAATAAATCAAAGAAGGTCCAAATAAATGAAGAGATGTATCAAATTAATGCATTTGAAGACCTAATTTGATCTGTATATTTAAGGTAATTTCTATCAAAATTTGAGTAGCTTGTCCTAAAGTATATATGGAAAGGCTAAGAAGCTATAATGTGTAATAAAAATTGAAAAAGAGGAATACAGTTGGAAGAATCACAGTACCCTTTTAAAAGACGTTCTATACAGCTACAGTAATCAAGCCACCATGGTACTGGATGAGAGACATACACATAGATCAATTAAATAGGATAAAGAATATAGAAATAGGAGAGAGTGACATCACCAAGACAGTGGTTTAGGAGACCGCAGCCTCAAGATCCCCACAACAATCAACTGTTAGTAATTCACAAACAAAAACAGCCCTGGGAGATCTCTGGAATCCACTTAAGAAACTTCAGCAACATAGTGGAACAAAAACCTGGAACATAACTGCACAATAAAAGGGACAGAAGAACAGCCTCATTTTGCCTGCATCATCCCATCCTGCAGCCAGCACTCCTCAGTGCCAAGAAGGACTCCCCAGATAGAAAGAGTTCCCCTCACCCGAGAAGCAAGAGTGGGGTGAAAGACCAGTTTCCCCAGACATTTGGAGCACCACTTGAAGGGTCCATTTCAGTTATACCCCATCCAGAGACTGGCAAATCTGAGACTTATAGAGATGGCTAGAAATAAGGGAGAAAAGCAGGGGCTATTAATAGCAGCTACACAGTGGGAGCAACCAAAGTTCTCAGTGACCTGCTCTGCAGACGCCCCCAATATCTTTCTCCACTGAATAAGCCAATGGGGTGGCCTACCTTCTGTCATCAACCTTCACTATCTTCTGCACAACCAAGCAATGACTATGCAGCCTCAGGAGGGTATGCAAACAGCCAGGGTCTCTGCAGTTGCTTGTGAGCCTCTATTAGGCCCTATTTTCTGTCACCGACCAACAATACTGTGCTCACCTGCAGCTAGCTCCTACAGCTATGCACCTGCATACTGCAGCATGACCCCCATCCCATCACTGGCCTCCACTGCCATGTTCTCAATCAAGACTCGGTAGCCACAGTAGTTTACCCTGACAGCCAAGCCTCCTATCTGCAGCTGACAGTGTGCCCACAGTTGTCCTTGGCCCTCGTTGCCTGCCCTGCCCTCATCACTACATGTGTGTTTACAACTGGCTCCTGCTACTCAACAGGCACCTGCAGCTAGCCCCCACAGCTGAGCATGTGCACAAAGCTGACTCTGGCCACTACTGCTGCCTTCCCTGGTCCCTAGCCACTGGACCTGGAGGCACTGCTTAGGGCCCCAACAGCCCATCCAAGCTCTACAGACCACCCCCTACAGGAACTGCCAAGGAACAAACAGTCACAGATGCTGTAGACCCCAGTGGCCTGAACTGACAAGTCACCATGCTCCCCGGAGCTGTTCCTGCCACAAGAGCCCCACGCATGGCATCCTGTACCACCAGACCTGGGGTCACATCCTGCTCCAGCATACCCCACCCAATAAGGTCTTTCTTTACTGAAATCAGTCCATAAAGTCTGGAAGGAGTGACTGCTTATTCAAATGCACAGACACTTAATGCAAGACTGCAGAGATCACAAAGAATCAGGGAAACGTGACACCGCCAAAGGAATACAGCACTCCCCCAGTAACTGGCCACAACACAATGGAGGTACAGGAATTACCCGCAAGGAATTCAAAATAATTGTTTTGCAGATACTTAAAGAGCTTCAAGAGAATAGAGATAAACAATTTAACAATATCAGGAAAACAATACAAGAATAAAATAGGAAGTTCACCCACACCTTAAGCTCATGTCCCCTTCTCCCTCCTTCAAAGCCATCACTCTAACCTCTGCTTCTGTTATCCCATCTTTCTTTGGACTTTGGCTCCATCTCCATTTTATAAGGGTTCTCCAGTGACTTTTGCATTTCAGTTATTGTACTTTAAAATTATTTCTCTTTATTGATATTTTCTACTGGATGAAACATAGCCAGCATCCCTTCCAATAATGCATTAAATTTGGTTTACTTTAGTTATTTGAACATATTCATAACAGATAGTTTATAGTCTTTGCCCAGCCTCCCCCCCACACAAAGGCAGCTTATATTGTTTGTTTTATTCCTTTGTATAAGTCACTCTTTCCTGTTTCTTTGAATGTCTTACAATTTTTTTCTTGAAAAATGGGCATTTTAGGTAGTGTGGGCCACAGGAGATAAACAGGATTTTAACAGGGCCCTCTTTGATGATCTCTTTCACTGAACTCTTTTAGATTTCAAGCTGATCTCTCTCTATTGGTGTCACATTCTGTTAACTATTGTTTTCGAAATTGCCCTGGGCCTTAAATTCTTCCATGCTCTTATCCAAATAATGTCATTCCCCTCAGGCAGGGTCAGGAAGCTGCAAGATGTTTTGGCTTGCCCTCCTTACCCAGGGCAGAGCCTGTTCACTATGAAACAGTGTGAGCTGGTGTCAGCTACTTGGCTTCCACTGCTTTCCCAGTATAGATTTTCCACAGCAGGTGTAAGGGTAAAGACACATCTAAAAATGGGAAAAAATGAAGTTTTCCAAGGCACACAAAGGATAAGAGTCACGCCCCTGCCCTTTCTTAAAGCATATGCTCTGGAAAACACTTGATTGGGATTACTTGCTATTGAACAGAAAGTGTTCATCCATCCAGCTCTACCAAAGCCAAACACTAAACACTAAAATTGCAGTGGAGAAATATTGGCTATTTTATTGATAAGTGGTGCCATCCAGGGCAAAAGGAAGCTAATGCTCAAAAGCCCGAACTTCTTGATGGCATGTAGGTTACAGATTATATGGGGCAAAAATCATAAGACACCATGGGTTAGGGGTTGAGGTCATGCTAGGACCTTATTGGTTGGAAGTGAGGTAAGGGTAATAAATCATTTTTTCAGGTCTTGAGGACAGTTCTGAGGACTGTTCCCATGTCCCTCTCTCTAGTTTTATGGGAAAGTAGCCAGGAGTTTGTTCCACCTTAGGGCTCAGGAACCAAAATGTAACTTAGGTCAAGATGTTATCTTTAGCCTGCTAGAGGTCCAGACCTTGTGGTGATCATTAGTCAGGTCCAGGCTACTGTCTTCTGCTGCCTTAGGGATTGCTGATTATGGGGAGGGGGGGAACGAGGTCTCTGAAGGATATACAGGGTCTAACACAAATAATGCCTCATTTTATTACAAAAATCTTTTATTACAAAATCATAAGCATGTAATTCTCTAACATAGCAATATCACACTCAAGCACATCATATGACATTTTAGGTGTAATGTTCAAATTAAAACTGTAAATTATTACACCCATGTTATTACCCTACCAACCACACTCAAGCAGGTGTTACTACTTTATATATATATATAATTGATTAAGCTATTACAGTTGTCCCACTTCCCCCCTTTATTCCCCTCCACCCCGCATACCCCACCACTCCCCCCCTTTAGTTCTTGTCCATGGGTCATACACATGAGTTCTTTGGCTTCTCCATTTCCTATACTATTCTTAACCTCCCTCTGTCTGTTTTCTACCTCCCATTCATGCTACTTATTCTCTGCACCTTTTCCCCCTCTCTCCACCTCCCACTCCCCTGTTGATAACCCCCCGTGTCTTATATAAATCCCTTTAACATTTCATATAATAAAGGCTGGGTGATGAACTCCTTGAACTTGACCTTATCTGAGAAGCACTTTATCTGCCCTTCCATTCTAAATTAAAGTTTTGCTGGATAGAGTATTCTTGGATGTAGGTCCTTGCCTTTCATGACTTGATAAACTTCTTTCCAGCCCCTTCTTGCCTGTAAGGTCTCTTTTGAGAAATCAGCTGATAGTCATATGGGAACTCCTTTGTAGGTGACTGTCTCCTTATCTCTTGCTGCTTCTAAGATCCTCTCATTTTTAATCTTGGGTAATGTCATTATGATGTGTCTTGGTGTGTTCCTCTTTGGGTCCAACTTCTTTGGGACTCTCTGAGCTTCCTGGACTCCTGGAAGTCTATTTCCTTTGCCAGGGGAAGTTCTCCTCCATAATTTGTAAGCAGGTATTACTTCTGCCACACCCTGTGTGTGTGTCTGTGTGTGTGTGTATGTGTGTGTGTGTGTGTAGATATGACTTCTTGAGCTAGGATTCAAAGTTAAATTTAATCAAAGTCATAAGGACCCTGGGGTTCATTCTTCCTCTACTCCTTTGAGATGTAAGCAAATCTTTTGAAAATCTAAGTAAGCCTTTTGCCAGCTTTACAACCCAGGAAAGTCTTTTTCAAAGATCTGGGAGCCATCTCTTCAAAACGTAAATACCAATGAAGATAGCACACCTATTTCTTCATCTCCTCAAGAATTTAACTTAGATGTCTGGTTTCAAATGATAACTATCTATCTGTCATAAAAATACAAGTTTTATGATTACTTTGGATAAAGGCAATTAGTGAAGACACATGGCCACTTTGACTACCAGGTGAATATAAGTTGAAATGTGTGTAATACATGGTGCTGTTGAGTCCTCTTATTTGAGGACTAATCATTATCTATCTTGAGAACATGTAAGTAAGGGATTGTATACGCCTGGGCTATGTAAACTGGTGAGATTTTTTTCTGTCTTTTCAATCTCTTTAGCAGATTGCCTGAATGTACATCATATTCTGGTGTAATACTTACGCAATAATAAAACTGTTTTCTTTCTCTTCTACCTTTGTGGAGAGGTTTTCTGGGTTGTCAGGAGATTTTGTTTGTAATTATGTTTTTTCCAACAGTGCTACCTGGGGAAAGTGGGAACAGTCACTGGACTGCTGATTCCAATGGAAGAGCTTTTCTGCAACCTGAAGCTAGAGGAGATGGAAGTGACCATTCAGCTGCTCTGATGCTAAATCTACTGGAATTGTTCTTCAGCAACACAAAGATGTGTTTATTGAGACAGGTTTATGGTCCAGCATATGACCTATTCTGGAGAAGTTTCCGTGTACTTGAGAGGGATGCATATTTTGTTGTTTGGTGGAGTGATCTTTAGATGTTTGTTAGTCTCATTGTCTTGTGCTGCTTTCTTGTTGCTACTAGTATCCTGGAGCTAAGACCCTCTTAATTGCTCGCTATTAAGATGCCCATTGTTTTCAACAGTGCCTTCAAGCATGAATTTTCCAGGTTCTTTTCCAAATAAATTCAATCCCTTCAGGCAAAGCTGCTGTGCTTAGTTCTTATGGCCTGCCTCTCCAACCAGGCAGAAATTCCAGACAATTTTGCCTGAACTTGGTGGTGGGTGGGTATAGTATGTCACTTCTCTGGCAGTTAACATGCCACTGCTTGCTTGTCTACATATAGAAACTTCACCTTATACGTGGACAGGGGCACCCCACTATTGAATCGGGATCCCACAATTCTTGGCCTATCATACCTGAAGCTGAACACTCATTCTACAGTTAGTCTGGAGTTAGTCCTCCAGCCCAAGCTTTCCTGAAATAGTGCTTCTGCAATGTGGGACTGTGAAAGAAAAGAGACACTGGTGGCCTTCTTCTCCTGGGGTTAAAGCATAGCCCTAGACTAGATACTGAGGGGTAGGGAGCCCCCATCCTCTTGTGCACATCCATATCTGGAGTAGAGTTTGTCACGTGGAGCTGGAAGAGATGAAACTGGTTTTAACTCATATGAACACAGATTCTCACTATTTTCAGAGATTTAGTAGATTTTCTTGAACAGATGTTAATTCATTTGCTGTATGCCCTAATGACAATTTCTAGGAACTTTAAATGCTTGTGCACCTGTGTGCATGCATGCACATATGTGTGTATGCACGTATAATTGTCACCAATTAAATGGTGCTTCACTGGGGAGTCAGCCTGTAAGTCTAGCAAAGGAATCTAGAAAAGATCTGGCCTGTGCAGTTGTTAATTGTGTTCTTTGTATTACATGTACCTCACATAATCTGGTAATCTCAGTAAAATTTATGGCCTGATCTCTGGTGTGCTGTAGGAAATTAGGGAAGATATAAAAGCATGTTCTGGGATTAAAAGGTAGAAAAGGGAAAACAGAATTCCATTCTCCAAGTCCAAAGTGGTAGCCTCCTGTTTCCCATTTGAAAATCACTGTTGTCCAGAAAAGCAGGAACCTCATGAGAGCCAGAGGCTGCAGGGAGGTAGTGATATGGTAGCTTGCTGAGGCTCCAGAGAAGACAGTAAATTTTCTGGAAAACAAGGTAGTAGCAGGCCTACTTTTAGCCAATATATTGCAATCATGTGATTTATTAAAGGAGCACCCCCTCTGAATTGATGTTACCCTCAATGGGCCTCAGTGCTTGGTGAGTAGAAAGTCTGTGTAGGAACCGGGGAGAGGGAGAAGGCGAATTCTGCCCTGCAACAGGATTTGGATGAGTAGAGCTTGATCTGGATTTCAGACCCAAGTCTTGTGCCATACCTGCTGCCCTTGTGTAGAACAGAAGCAGCACAAATTCTGTAATGTACCTGAGCATTAGCCTAAAACATTTTGAGGAATAGCAAGGTGCCTGTGTGGTGTATGCTTAATAAAGGGGTCATGGATTTTGGAAATATTCTGGTGGAAGGCGCTCACCTATGCCATTCATGTTTGGGTTACACATATTTATATTTTCAAAGATTAAAGGCTAGAATACACACACACATATTTTATTTTTTCAAACTTGGTTATTCCGTGTAGGAAGATGTTATTTTTTTATTTATTCTGGGGGAAATTTTCCAAATTTTCTTTGAGATGAATTACTTTTGTAATCAGGAAAAAATTCAATGTTTTTTAAAAGATAAATTGTAAAATGAGGAGTGTTATCTCATCCAGAATCCAAGCTTACATACACAACTGAGGTTCAAAATGTTCTGGTCATCTTTGGCATACTGATAGGGCTATAAGTCTTTTTGCATGTGGGACTGGGAGACCTCTAAGGAAAGAATTAACACTAAGGGAAGAGTAAATCTGCAAATATGTTTAGTTCAAAAACAAAACCTAGGTTTTTGAAGGGGAGGAGTCTGACTGGGCTGTGAATTTATTTTCTGACCACCCTTTCCCACTTTTAGGGATAGAGGGGGGCCTGCAAGTAAACACTGAAGAAGTTTTTTTTTTAATTTTTATTATGGAAATTTTCAAACATATACAAAAGTAGAGAGAATAGTATAACCAACTCCCAAATATCCATCACACATCTTCAACAATTATCAGTTTATAGCCAATCTTGTTTCGTCTATACCCTCACCTATCCCACCTTCAGATTATTTTGAATCAAATACCAGTAGTATCTCGTGTTATCTGTAAAATTTACAGTACATTTCTCTAAAAGATAAGGATTTAAAATGAAAACATAACTGCAGTACCATTTTTACATCTACAAAAAATGAATAAATTGGGGAAATGTGTTTTTATGTAAAAATCTGCAAGGATTGCGGAGAACAATCAATACATTCCACTGGTACCATGAGGAAGGCTATAACACTGAAATGAAGCCCAAGTTTTCTCCTATGTAATTGCATTATAATGTAAAAGAAAGCCACTCTGGGGCCTTTGGAGGGAGCTGGGGAAGAGTGCTGACATCATAAACCCTATGGTAAAACACCATAAAAATTCCTCTAAACATATTTATAATTTTCTCAAAGTTGCTCTCCTGGAAGCAGCTGACCCAAGTCATCTCTTTCTAAATCCTTCATTTTCTGTTGCCCATTCACAGAAGTTTTTTCCCCCCGGTGCCTTTTCCAAGTGACAACAATTCAGCTGTCTCTCAGTCATCTGCATTCCCACATGCAGAAACCAGGTGGGATGAAGAGCTAGCAGTATGTATTGGAAAAGGGAATAAAACCATGGCCAACTGAATCAGTGAGAGATGCACAAAAAAAAAAAAAAAAACCTAGGCAAACTAAGAGGCATAATTAACTTTGGAAATTGCCTATACTGCAGTCTTTGTTGGCCCTGGCATCAAATAACACAGTATACTGGATCTTTAAAATGAGAAAAACAATCATTTCTTCAAAGAGATGTTAAGATTACATGAAAGAAGTGGTTAGAACATTGCAAACACATCAAATTTATTATTTGTATATCATTTTAAAATTTATTTCTACAAAAGCTCACAATATTAGCTTGTATTCATTGTATTTACTTTTACAGTTAGTTTTATAGCAAGTGATTTTTGAATAAAATTTTAAGCAAATTAGCAACAGTACAAAACCACTGAAGTTGTTACACAAAGGACTGAGTCTACAAAATGTTGCCCTAAGTATGGGGTAATCTTAAAACTGTGCTAGCCACTGGGTGGTATGACATAGAAATATGAGTAATAATTCTTGTCCTTCAACATCTTTTAACTGCCTTGAAAAGTTTCTGAAACACCTGATACAGAAAAGCCACATCCATGGTGCCTAGTCAGCGTATATACTCTACTAGCACCAGAGTGGAAGGGAAATATTTTGCCACCGTGATGACAAAATATCAATTAAATCAAAAAACCTTCAGTGATGTCAACCACATTTCAAGTAGTGTCTCAGATTCAGAATATTCAGAGTAAGGAAATGTGGTCCTTGCTCTCAAGGATATCATAGACTAATGGAGAAGGCAGAACCATCAAAAAGCACAACAAAAGGCTATATAGGTGCTGAATTGAAAAGTCTGTTCACGTACACAGTACAATAACCAAGGCAAGAGGAGTCAGTAGAATAGACAGGAAAGGGCTGTCCCAAGATGTAGGAGGAAACCCAAATGAGCTGTCTCCGTGGAAACATGGAAGTGGTCACCTGTACTTGACAGTTCCATTAATCGTTGGTTCACATGAATTATTTTTTCAAAGCAATCCTGTAGATCTTGCTGTTTATCTGGAAAAACAAACCAATCTATGATTAGCAGGATTATAATAATTTAACAATTCCTCCAAACAAATTCACAAAGGGCCTGTTATCTGTATCACTACACATTTGGAAAGCATTGTAAAGGCTATCTAATGCAGATGCAATGTGAGTCAGGATAAGCAGCTGAGGAGGTTACAGGTCAATATGTATTAAGAAACAAAAGTCAGGAAAGAAGTGATACTAGCTTTGCAAAAGGGGGTGGGGTGGGCCATCTGAGACCAAAAAAACATCCTGAATTCCATGTTCGAAATACTAGCCTTTTGGAAATGATTCAGGCTTCTTCCCACCCATCAAAGAGTTTGAGGTCTAATGGCCACACAGCCACGCAAAGGTAAGCACAGGAAATTGTGAGAACCATGACACACAGAGAAGAGAGAATCTTAACCCAGGTGGTCAGGAAAAGCTTCTCATAGGAGCTT
>PVJI01024936.1:0-21191 GCA_004026765.1 Micronycteris hirsuta | reverse complement strand
TTAAAGTATTACCGATAAGACAGCTCATGTTCATGTAGCAGTAGACTCGGTATTGTTAAGTGGCGATATAATTAATTGAGCTACAGATTCAATGGGCAAAGAATAGTCTTTTCCACAAATGGTGTCAGGACAAGTGAGTATCCCATGAAAAGAGTGAAGTTGGACCCACCACCTCATACCATACAGAAGAATTAATGCAAAATGGATCATAGACCTAAATATAAGAGCTAAAACTATAAAGCTCTTGGGTTAGACAGTGGTTTCTCAGGCACATCAAAAGCACAACAACAAAGTAATGGAACTACAATATATCAAAATGAAAAACCTTTGTGTTGCAACGAGTACTATCAAGAAACTGAAAAGGCAGCACACAGAACGGGAGAAAATATTTGCAAGTTGTAGACCTCATAAGGGACTTATATCCAGAATATGAAAAGAACTCTAACAACTCAATCATTGAAAGACAAATAACCCAATTAAAAGAATAGACAAAGGATATGAAGAGACATTTCTTCAAAGAAGATATGCAAATGACCGATAAGCCCATGAAAATATGCTCAACATCATAAGTCATGAAGAAATGCCAATCAAAACCAAGCAAGATGCTATTGTACCTTCACCAGCCTAGCTATTATAAAAAAAGACAGGCTAGCCTGGCCATTGTGGGTCAATTGGTTAGGTGTTGTCCTGCAAACCAAAAGGTCACAGGTTCGATTCCCAGTCAGGGCACAGGCCTGGGTTGTGGGTTCAGTCCCCGCTCAGAGTGCATGCAGGAGGAACCGATCGGTGTTTCTCTGTCACATTGATGTTTCTCTCCTTTTTCTCCCTCCCTTCCTCTCTCTAGAATCAGTAAAAGAAAACTTTTTGTTTAAAGCCAGTGACAAGTGTAGACACGCATGTGGAGAATTGGAGTCCTCATTCATTGCTGGCGTGGATGTAAAGCAGTGCAGCCACTTTGGAAAGCAGTGTGGCCGTTCCTCAGATCCTTAAACCTAGATATACCGCATGGCCCAGCAGTTCCACTGTTACATATACTTAGTTTTATTTGCTAATAAGTCACGTGTATAATATCTATTATATACATAATATATATGTTACTGCTTTCAGATATATGGAGGTTCCATAAATATCGACTTAAAGAAATGGCCAGAGCAGACTGTTTATCCTTTTAGACAAAGAATCAATACATTTGTGAAGAACTCACAAGACAAAGAAACTTAGGCTAGGGGACTAGTCAGTTCAGAAAGTAAGCAGGGTCTGTTTGCACAGCCCTCTCAGTCCTGAGTTTCCTATCTGGGGGTGAGGCTGTGCTTCTGCATCCTGGTCCAGAGAGAGTGCCTTTCATGCAGAGACTTACTTTCTTCTTTCAGGGGGACAGAGAAGAGGTCAGGGTGTGCTTCCTGCACCAGCTGGTTTTCAAGTACCTTTAACTCAAAATAATATGCCAGAGTGGCACATTTTGGGGTGGCCTGCTTTGAGCCCTGTCAGCTGCCTAAAGGTTCAGTGTTATTAAATGTTTATTGCCGTGTGCGTTTTGTCGTGATTCGTGTCATTTTTGTCACTTGGCACATGTGTGCCGAGGCCTGCTCTGTCTGGCCCCGTGTGTGAGTCTGTGTGTGGCCCTCATCCTCTGCCTGGCGGGTGGCCTGTGCCCAGGGGCTTGGCACTGGAGGCCACCTTTCCGAGCTGAGTCCTGACTCCTTACTTTGGCCGCGTGACTTTTGACAATGCCCTTGATCTCTTTAATCCTTCCTTCCCTCCTCAGTGAACGGGAACTTTAGTGGTGCCTAAGGTGCAGTTGGTTGTGAGGATTCGGTGAGGTGGAGCTCTGAAAGGCCTCCGTGCCAGTTGTTGGCGGTAATGATGCCGGCACCACTGTGGCTGCTGTCAGGGCTGTGGCGCGAGTGGTGACAGTGACAGAGTCCGGGCACTGGCGGAGATCAGGACCGAATAGCAGGTGGGTGGATGCAGGCCTGGCCTGGCTTTGAGAAACCGAAACGGGCCTCTTGGGGGATGGGCATGTGCGACTCGCCCGTGGCACAGCCCTCACAGCTGGGAAAGACGGCCGAGGGGTAGGGTATGTGGGCTTCTCTTGAGGCGTCAGTAGGAGTTTGCTGAAGGGTGACAGCATGGAAGGTGACCTGAAGAAAGCCCACTGGGCCCAAGAAAAGGCCAGACGTGAGAGAGCTGGCCTCTGTGGAGATGGAGCGTTCCGTGGAGAGAGGCAGGTGGCAGAGGGCTGCCCGGGAAGCAGCAGAGCATTTGATCCTGTTTCTCAATGCAAATCACCTTTCTCTTGGAGGAGTTCCTTGCTCATAGTTCATTGGGTACAGGATGCGTGTGTATTGTTTTCATCTAGTCTTCAGAGTCGTGTTTATTGTGCTTGTCTGTTTCCCTTCCTGCTTACCTGGTCTGGACAGATCTTTCCTTGTTATGAGATTGAAAAGATGATCATAGCGTTCTTACCCGTTTTTTCTCGTTTTAAACATGGGTTCATGTACCGTGCACTCAGGGTTCCGGTTCTTCTCTGTTCCTCACTCTTCTCATGCTGGTAAGTGTGCAGTGGGCTCCCCTTGAGGGGTCGTGCAGCGCCCAGCTTAGGAGATAGCATTTTTCACTCTTCCCTCCCCGATGTCCAGAACTCCTCTATGAAATTTCATATTTTGTCATAGTATCATATTGAACTTTTCTGTTTTTATGACTTTGGACTCATAGTGTTTGGGCACACTGCTGTCTTAATTAAGCCTGTATTTAACGTAGTAGTTCTCACTCCTCTGTGCCTTCTTGTGGAGGACTTGGGAGCCCTCGGAATTTGTTGGCACATTGCTTCGGAACTTCCAGCTTGAAGCATTGGGTGTGTGGCACCACAGAGAGAACATGGGCTTGGAGTCTGGGGCTCTGGCTTCAGCCCTGCCGGAAATGGTAAAAACACTCTGCTTCCAAGTGGTTGCCCACACGTCCGACAGTTTGGAAGAGTGTGAGACCCCAGGCAAGCCAGTCAGCCTGCCATGGCACTCCGTGTTTCACCTGGAAAACTAGGGGCTCGGAATGGATGGGGTGTCTGTGGCATCTGCCCTGGAGCCCTGCTTCGATGACTAGTTTGCACCTGTTCCGTGAGAAAAGGTTCCAGGTCAATTGGAATGCTCTGGGGCTTCCCTGAGACCTGACGTTGCAATATAATGTTGCAAAGATAGTGTGCAGGTATGTGAACCGTGTTTTACCCAGTGCATTTGACCAGGAAAATCCTTTTCATGCAGCATCCTCTAAAGTTAGAGGGTTCAACATAACACACTTGGAGAAACAATAGACTCCATAAGTTTTAAGATTTCTTCCAGCTTTGAAATCGTTGGTTCTGTGAATATGCCAAAAGCTACCTGAGTGTCTGATACAGGTGTACCTTGTTTTACTGCCTTCGCTTTATTGTGCTTTGCAGACAGTGTGTTTTATACAAATTGAAGGTTTGAGGCAGCCCTGGGTCTAGCAAGCCTATCAGCACCACTGTTCCAAGGGCATTTGCTCACTTCACGTCTCTGTGTCAGTAGTGCAGTGACCCTGCAGTCTTCCAGGCTTTTCATTGCTGCGTTCGTCACGTT
The DNA here is from genome assembly GCA_004026765.1 of Micronycteris hirsuta. Classification (NCBI taxonomy): domain Eukaryota; kingdom Metazoa; phylum Chordata; class Mammalia; order Chiroptera; family Phyllostomidae; genus Micronycteris; species Micronycteris hirsuta. The sequence continues at coordinate 17,598 of PVJI01024936.1, read as the reverse complement.
GATCCGTGGGTCCGTGATCTCTGATGCTGTTATGTAACATCTCAGAGAGTGGTTAGCATTTTTTAGCACTAACGTATTTTTAATTAAGGTATGTACTTTTTTTTTTTTAGACAAAATGCTAGTGCACACTTAGACTACAGTGTAGCATAAATATAAACTACATGCATTGGAAAACCCACAGTTTCCTATGTCTCACTTCGTTGTGATACTCACTTTATTGCTGTGGTCCAGAGCTAAACCCGCATCTCCAAGATGTGCCTGTATGTGGAATATATCTCAACAAAGCTTATAAAATTTTTATGTTTTTTTTAATCTTCAAAACTAACTACCTGGGATTATTTCTGCTTTTTACAGCTTGTCTTTCATTCCTCTTTGAAAGAAACCGGCAAAGCAGCTTGCCCATTTGACAGCCTTCGTAGAGAGTGCCATTCATTTCTAGGGAAACTTTTCAGTCACTTTTCTGATTATAGCTTCTCTTTGCTTCTCTCACACAAGCCTCTGTGCATATTAGGTCTTCTCCATCTGTTCTTTCTAGGTTTTTGTTTGTCCTGAATTGCTGTCTTCTGTTGAATTGCTGACTGCTGTATGTTACTGGGTTCCATATTTCTGTGGTCTTTGTTTTTGAGTTAATTCTTCACATTATCTTCTTCAGCGTTTGACAGCATCTTTTACATTAACACATTTATTTTAAATTTAGTACTGCTTTTCATATAGATTTCTTTTCTGTAATTTTTAAAGGCAATATGGCGTAACTGAAAAAGCATGAGCTCAGCTCAATATGGGCTTTTTCTCATACTGGCTGGCTGAACTTCCTGAGCCTGTGTCTTGTCTGGAAAAAAAAATAGGGCAGTGACTTCCATGTCAGCCTTGAGTAATGTGAGGTGGGTGTGATGAAGTGCTGAGCACATGGTGCTTGGTCAGGGCTTTTCTTGTTCGGACAGAGTTGTAGCTGCATTGTAAATCCAGTAGGAAGCACTTCGCATCACAAATTGTGTCAAAATAATGCGCATAACTCTTGAGAGACCAAGAAACTCTTGTAGCTGGTGCATTATTTAGCTCGTCTACCATTAGTGGTGCTTTTGGTTACATAACTCACTTTCCAAGGGGATTACTGTCCATTCATGTGGAGGTGCTGAAAACATAATTACTATATTCTACTATCTGTATGTAATCAGAGAGTTATTGCCTGTGATATAAAAGGCCTTCTGAGGGATGCTATAAGAAATAGAAAAAGACCCTGCTCCGAAAGAAAATTAAAATTGAATTATGAAGAGAGCAATGTGAAGGCACGCATGAGAAGGCAGTAAAAGGAAAGTGCCAAATGAATGGGCGCTCATGGTGGGTGGGGCTGACTGGGGAGGTGGGGCCCGAGCGAGGGAGGGAAGGAGGGAGGCTGTGGGCTGGATGAGGAGGCAGTGGAGCTGGGAGGTGAGGAGTGCTGGCCCAGGAGGCAGAACAGGTTCAATTTCAGCACCTCCACCTCTCACACTTGTATGGCCCTCCGCAAAGCACACAGTTGTCCAATGGAGCCACCAAGGTTTTTGTCATCTTACCTGCCACGTGATAAGAGTACCACACCTTAGGTTTTATGATGCCGATGATGAGTCCAGAACAGGCTTGGTAAGGCAGCATTCTTTAAAGGCTTTGTCGTCAGAACATACATTTTCAACTACCTTGTTATGTCTAAATAATGCATATTCATTTGGGTACATGGTGAATTACAAAGTACATCAAAGGGCAGATAAAGCTCTTGCATTCCAGAAATGACTACTGTTTACCTTTTGCTAGAGTATTGACCGTAATCACCAGGTGAAGATCTATATCTTCTAGTCATTTACAATAGGCTCTGGGGGAGTTCTCACATCAGAAGTTTGTGCAGACCATGCAAGGACAAGCGGAGATTCATGAAACATCCCGTCATGTAGAAATCTGTGTGTAACTTACTAATCTGTTGTTTGCACACATAGTCAGCAGTAGCACAGTGTTCATCGTGGTCCAGTTCTTAGCGACTTGCTGAGATCCCCACCCGCATTTCCTAAGATACGTGTTCGAGGTCACTATCATCTTTTGCCTGTTTGCGGAATCTCTTTCATGTCTCACGTTACGCACATTGGGTCATCCCTTTCTTATGTGTGGAATTTTATTAAGTCGAAATTTTGGAGGCCTCTTCTTAGATTCTTTTTGCATCTGCTCAACATTCTCTCTGTAAATACACCATCCTCATCTGCTATACTTCTAAGGAGACTAATTTCTCCAGTGTGCATTTCTGTTCCGCGTGGCTCACTTTCTCTTCTCTCCTTGGCCGCGGGGATCTTGCGTGCCTCGTTTTCCTCCAGGCTCATTGGCCAGTCTTGTCCGTCTCTTTTGCTGCTTCTTGCTCATCTGCCGCAATGTCAGTCAACATCCCCTGAGGGTATAAACAACACATTATTCCCGAAAGTTCACAATTGTGTTGGTTATGACGTCTGGCACTGAAATCTGGTACTGTTGTCTAAAATGTAATATTCTTTGTTACATTGCGTGCTCGCTAAAAGAAAAAATACTATAATTTAAACATTTTTAATGAATCATTCCATTGAAAGGTATGGCTTTATAGTGAACTAGTTATTTACATACTTCTAGAGCACAGAAAATACTGGAAATGTTTTCTACACGTCAGCAAATTCTGACATTACCTGATACCGTACTCACAGAGGTGGGCACTGAAGGAAAACGTGTAGGTCAACTTCATTCTAAATATGGAAATTATAAATAGATATCAGCAAATTAAATCCAACAATGTAGTTCTGAAGGCCGTATTCTGACCTAGTAGCACTTGTTCCACAAAGGCAAGAATGGTTCGGCCTCAGGAAACGCGTTTCTGTCATTCCCCACGCTAAGGAAGCAACCGCTAGAGCCCTAGGCGCCTGTCAATGGATGTCCAAGCGGCTTTGAATAGAATGTGCTTTAAAACACTAGACAGACTAGCAGCTCATTAGAAATAGTAGGAGCTCTATTTGGTAAAAATGGCATCCACTAAAAATGTGTAACAAGCTGAACGGCGCAACTTTAGAACATCCTCGTTGCAGGCGGGTAAAGCCAGGGCACACACTGTGCCTGCTGATATTCGGTGTGTTACCGGTGGTCCTAGCCAATTAAGTCTACTGTAAATTATTTTTGAAAACGTTAAAATAGCTGCCATTGTTTACAAATGATTTAATAATCCCTGGAAAACCCAAGAAAAATGAATCAGTTATGAGAATTCATAAGAGTGTAATAATATGACATACGCAAAATCCAAAGTTTTCCTACACATCGGCGACGTCCACTTAGAAGGTAAGCTGGAGAAGCACCTCCCTTTGCAGTTGCCGCAAGTGTTGTAAAAGGCCCGAGGGTGCGCCTACCGGGAAAGAAGTCCTGAATAATGAAGAATGTGCTGCATCTCTGTAGTAACAATGCCGTAGCTATCAATGACGCTGATTTTAATTTGGCAGTAAATATGCTCTGTTGAATTTGGCAAAGACGTGTGCTTTTGTTCTTTATTGTTTCCTCTGGAGGCAGATAAAATGAGCCAGTGTTTTTCTCATTTTACCAATGAGGAAACTGAAGCGTTAGGCAGTTTTTGTGACAGGGTGTCAGTGCGTAACGCACGAGACAGACGTGTGTGTTGTCAGGCGCTCACTGCCTGACGCTCGGCTCCATGGCTTCTCCGTACTGGCCTACTTCCTATATTGTCTGCGGGCCAGGGCAGGCATATTCCTTTAAAAATTAAACTGGGAAGCGAGTATCAAATTGAGGATAGTTCTCCTTTCTCTGCTGTGTCATGGATATTTTATTAAAAACTCCTACAGATCATTTTTATTTTAAATTATTTTGGTGAAAAAGAAGAGGAAACGTTCCCACTGTTTTAGTAACTGTTCATTATGATTCCTCAGTGCGTGATCAGAACAGAACTAGAATTAATTTCGGAGTCATGCTTGTTCTGGGGATAATGTCATTAAGATCTGAAAATGGTCTGAGTACATTCTATTGCTATTAGAGTGATTAAAACAGAAAACGCACGATAATTCTTAATTTTTAAAGAAGTATGCAATATTAGTTTTCTAAGTCTGTTTAACAAATTACTACAAATTTGGTGGCTTAAAACAATAGGACTTTATTTTCTCGTAGTTCTGGAGGCCCGAAGTCCAGCAGTTCTCTGGGGTGAAATCAAGGCGTTGTCCTGGCAGTGCTCCCTCTGGAGGCTCTCGGGAGAATCTGTTTCTTGCCTCAGAAAACCACTGGTGGCTGCCTGCATTCCCGGGCTTGTGGCCACATCACTCCAGTCTGTGCCTCTGCAGTCACATCACTTCCTCTTCCGTGTGTGTCCACTCTCACCGCCTCTTTTCTTTAAGGACCCTTGTGGTTGAATTCAGGGCCCACCTGGGTAATCTGGGACACTCCTGCTGTCCCAAGATCCTTAATCAGACCTGCGTACACTCTCCCTGGGAAGAAAAGCATACTGCGGAGGAAATTGGAGAAGAGTTTGAATACTAGTCAACGGCTAGCTTGTTGACCGTGACCAAGCTACTTAACCTTTTGGAACTAAAGTTTCTTCATCGAATATGGAACTAACACATGTCTGTCTCAGGGAGTTTTTGAAAGAATTAAGAGAAGGGATACTGATACAAATATTACTTTGTTTCCTTTTACTTAACTTGCTTCCAAAACTTTGTTTTGACCAGTCTTTCTTTGACTCTCCAGAGCCTAGTACCATCCCAGGCACATTGCAGTTGCCCAGTAAATGAATGCTCACCTGCGTAGTTGTCTGTCTTCCGAAGGGCGCGGTGATATTTTTCAGTCATGCTTTAAACCCCAGCTGTGGACGGCTTGCCAGTGGTGGCTCATTTAGAAGTATCCTGAGTGCGATAGTTGAATGTCATTAAGTTAGTGAGCTGGGGATGTGCATGAAATGGACAGTCGCTAACACTGTGGTTTCTGTGTAAATATACTAAATTGACTCTGCATATGAGGCAGGAAAAGAACTGTTCATCCACAAAAGGAAAAGTTAGAGGTGATTTTAACAGCTGCCCAGGTCCCTCTCTCTACACACACACACGCTCTTCCGGAAAGATTGATCTTTCACCCCCTTGGCACTTTGGCCTGGCGCTTGCAGTCAGTGTGCCTGTCTGACTTCAGAGCCGGGGGCCTCGTGCATTCCTGGGAGCTCCCCTTCGCTGTATGTTTGGCTACTTGGGAACAGGAAGTAGTGATGCGGTGGTGGGTATCTCCCGTCGGCATTCGCGGGTGGTAAGAAGGATCAAATGCCATGGTCCGACCTTCTGACCGCAGAGTAAAGTGTTCCTGTGGAGCATGAACAGGGACTGCGCCAGCCGTGGCCTTGGCGAATGAGTCATTTGGCTTACAATGTTCCCGAGTCACAGACTGTCCTGCAGATCTGCTGGCTGACTCATCCCTGAGGCGCATTGTATCCAAGAGGCTTCCCACAGTGACCGTGCGTCACTGAAGAAGATGAGAAATGTGGTAGGGGCTGGTTCCAAGGGAAGCTGGCAGCCCCTCTTCCAAGACCCTCCATGCCCCTGCCTGGGGGGAGAGGGGGGCAGTGGGGCTCGGAAAGGGAGCGGGGAAGAGCAGCAGAGGGCAGCACAGAGAGAAGGGTGTCTGCAGGGCAGGGTGGGGGGATGGGTAGCATGAGCACCAGCAGAGCAAGAAGGGAATGCCCCCAGGCACGTGTCATGGGGAGCAGGCTGTGTCAGGTCTCAGCATTTGGGATTTATATTTACTGTTGATGCATGGCACTTAACAGCTGTCATCACCATGTTCGGGCTTGAGCCAACCCTTTTTTCCCAGTGATGTTTTATAGGTGCTCTACCAGATGCTTGTACCTCAGGTTGGCAGATGTTGAAAGAGATCTTTAGTGGAAAGAAAGAGTGTATTTAATCTGGAAGAAGTAGAACAGACATTGGAGAGTCTGTCGGGTTCTAGACAGTGTTAGATAAATGCAAAAGTCAGAAGTGTAAGCTGGACCCTCGGAGAATGTTTTAAGTGTTGGGGGAGGAGATGTGAGAGCCAGAAGCCACTGGAGAAGAGCATTCTGGTGTGAACTGCAGTATCAGTTGTGTGGTGGAGAGTGAGCAGGTTGTACAAGGAGAGGGTGCCGAGGGTGCACTGAGGGAGTGGCCTTGCGCAGTCACTCAGTGCTGACCGGAGTCCTCCCGGTCCCGGTGGGCACACACGGGGACAGGAAATGCAGTCCCTGTGCTGCACGGCCTGAGTGGTCACAGGAGCTGGATTAGCGACCCTTGTGAGACAGCAGGCCCCGTTGTACAGGTCTGCAGGGAGGGCTGCAGGAGAAGGCGCGTGTGAGCCGAGTCCTCACAGGTTGAATCTCCCGACCGAACAGAAGGACTCTGTGCTCACAACTGGCGGAGGGGCATACGGGAGTGTTTTCCCAGGAGTCTGTGAATCGCTGTCTCCTCTACTGCTCAGTCGGCTTCAAATGACAATCAAGGAAAGGGATGCTTTGAATTATGAAATTATAATGTTAACAACAGGTGTTAGCCAGTAACTTTATTTTCATTTTTTCCTCAGTGTCAAATCAACAGTGCCTTGACTTCCTTCCACACTGCTTTGGAACTTGCAGTCGACCAGAGAGAAATCCAGCATGTCTGTCTGTACGAAATCGGTAAGTGTGAGGGCCTGTCCCGCTTCCCGTCAGGCACGTGTCCACGCATTCTTGGGCCCTTTTCCGTTGTCAGTGCTGTTCAGTTTGCATTCTTATAAAATGCTTGCTGCCTTCTTGTAATAATAGGATTTTGTTCTCCTAGTACAAGTAATGACGTTTATCTCAGTGATCTCACTATGTCTTTATGATTTATTCTTTATAATATTGTGAATTTAGGATATTAGATGTTATTGGTGTTACTCAATTAAATGAATTGACTAAAAACCATTTGTAAATACCTTATCCAACTGCACGTTAGAATTCAAAACTCTTTTCTCTTCCGTCCCACCAATGTTCACCTGAGAAGAAAAATGCAGTGGAAGAGAGTTCGGCATGTGGACTCCCGTCCTAGCTCTCCACCCACCAGCCCAGGGACCTCGGCCAAGTTTAGTGCGCCCTGGTGGCTGTTGTTGGCGTTCAGGTGCCTCCCCTTGTAGCAGCTGAGGTTTAGATTAAATTACACGGATGAGTATCAGGCAGGGTGCCTGGCACGCAGAAAGCCCTGCACACATGTTAGCTGCTTCCTTTGGCTTCTACCCCGCTGGAGATGAATTTATAAACAGACTTGGGGCTGTTTATTTGCTTAATATTTCCTCTTCCTTCCCCAAAGGTGTTGCAGTGATTACTTTGTTGACGGAACTGAAATTCTCCTGTCCTGTTACATTAGTAAATTCCATAATCCTTTTATGTAACGGTTGCTGAGAAGCAGAAATACAACTTTAAATTTTTAATAAGGGGTTCAGACTTTTTAGAATTTCAGCCCTTTACTAGAAGGTCACATCCTGGATCTCATAGGAGAGGAATGAAGAAAAGGTGAGGCAGTGATGGGAGTTACAGAGGAAAATGGAGTTCTGAGAGCCACCTGCAGCGAGATGGAAGGAGAAATGGAGAGTGGTGGGCGGGTAGCCAACACCCGTCAGGCAGGGCCCCAGGATGCCTGCCCCTGCCCTCTGGAGACATGATCGTCCTCCTGAATCTTTTTAAAGACAAGTGCAGGCTAAAAGACTGGGAGTTGCCCAGTAAGCGAGATCCTATTTTAAATGCCTTGTGTGTTTGGGGAGGAGAGGCGAGGTCTAACCCAGTGTGTTTATGCAGTCGGAACTCTGCTGGGAGCCATCCTGGAGGCCGGAGTGTGTTTCAGAGAACTTGAATTATAAGACCTAACTGGGTGGCCTTTTTCACGCACCATTTGAAGGCCTGTGGCAGAGCTGAAGGGGCCTAGAACTCATTGAACCCAACTTTGGAAGCTTAACTCTGGAGAAAAGTAGCAGAATCAGAACTCAGGCTTCTTATTCGGGTTCAGTACTACCTTTCGCCTCTAGTTTGTATTTAACTCAGATCTTACCCTGATGTCCGTTACAGGATGAAAATAATCAGCCCCAGCTTTTACTCTAAAATATGTCAACTTCACATCCTGTCCCTTAGAATCCGACACTGAATTCTGGTCCGCCTCTCCCCACGGTACACGTGGCAGGTCCCAGATGACACAGCTGCTTCCCAGTGTACCTGGTACCAGGATTTTCTTTGTATGGAGGCCAATAATGTGGACAGGAAAGAGGGTTGGCCTCTGATCCTCACACTTCCCTCCTGGGAGCTGTGCGGCCTTGAGCCGGGACGCCAGGCCTTAGGTTTTCTCCTTGGCAAAGTGAGCGCGCCGTCAGCCGCTCTGCAAGGCTGTCCTGGGCTCAGAGGGATTGTGTCAGTGCCTGGCACAGGGCTCGGCCTGAGGAAGGGGCTCGGTGGACGGGAGTCCTGTTACAACAATGGGGATAAAATTCCTTGCATGTTCCCTGCTGCCCTTCCTACCAGAATGCCAGTCTAGCGGTGTTTAGATCTGGAAGAAAGAAATCTTTTATCAGCTCCACTGCCAACCTGCAGACAGCTTGGTCTTTAGTTTTCACAACTGTTTGAGAATTACTAGGAATCAGTAATGAGCCAGTGAGTGCTTTAAGGCTTTTTGAGGTGGTCACTTTCTGTATAAGCTAATGGCACGGCTTTTCCTGTGCCCCCACCTCCTCTTGGGCAAGACCTGCTGTGCTTGGGTTACTCTCACAACTGCAGGCGACAAATTGGAGCGTTTTTATGGAAATCTTTACATCACTTTCTTTTGGACTACATCATTAGTAGTGAAATCAGAAATGCCTCATCTTAAAATGGCACATTAAGAATATTTAACAGAAAAACTAATTTTCAAAAAGTTCTCACGCAGTGTGACCCAGCACTCACAGGGCACGATAGCAGGACGGGAGGCGTGCAGCTCACGGGCGGGGTCTGAAGCTCGCCACCGTCCTTGAGGCTGTGCACTGAAAATGCTTCTTCCGCAGGCTGGTGCAGCATGATAGAGCTGAATTTCAAGGATGCATTTGATTCCTTCGAGAGGCTAAAAAACGAGTCCAGGTGGTCCCAGTGCTATTATGCCTACTTAACCGCGGGTGAGTAGACCACTGCTGTTGTGAGTGAGCTCACACGCCGGGGTGGGAGTGGGGGGGTTAACGGCAGGAAGAGGCAGAAGCTGTGTTCTCCCCAGCACATGACTGTTTTGTGCTGCCCAGCAGACAGCAGCACAGTGCAGTGTGCGCTGAACTTCTCATCAGTGCTCTCTCTGCCCCTTCCCCTCTGTGCCTCTCTGGGCTGGTTTGGTCACGTGCTCTGTCTTGGAAATGCTTATTGCAAGGTTTTCCCTGTTGTGGTGCATTTTCCCCTAAGCAGCCTCAATGTATCCCTCTGCTTTATTTTCTAAAATATATTTTTTTAACATGTCTTTTCAATTGTGTTTATATCTTTGTCAAGATTATTAGTGCCTTGGTTACCAAGTCCCATAGATTTTGACTAGGCTGCTCCCATCTTGTCGTACCTGTTCATCCTGTTGTATTTACAGTGTGATTTTGCAGAACACAAGATATTTCAACACTGCACATTCTTACAGCAGAAACATCTGTAATTTCTGATATGGATGTGAGGATCTTGGCTACTACCATTGTATGAGATAATTAAAGATGTGCTGCCACCTGGTGGACAAAAGGGTTTTCTGCACCCTGAGATGCCTAAGTGTCACTGTTTGATGTTACTACACATTATATAGGATTGTAGAGGTGGAAATGAAAGAAACCCACTTGGGGGCTGTCCGTTTTCTGCCTCTGATGATAACTTCTATGTATACAGCCATATAAGTGATGATTTTACTTAAAATTCAGGACTGGTTCAAACATTATTTTAAATATCTTTTTATTTCTTTGAATATTTGGGTTTAATGAAACATCTCTTTTCATGCCGTCCAACCAGTTAACTCATTCCAACCAGTTAAATGACCCCTTAACTGGTTATTTAAGGTAGAATGGGCAGTGGTCAGTAGGTATGTACTGGATATCCTAAAGCTGCAGTCCACTAGCTGTCGGGGTGAACCCCTCATACCCACAGCCCCACTGTCGTCCCAGCAGGGCATGCATTTGCATATAGCTCTGTAGTTTGTGTTTGAATAGGATTATTTTCAGCGTGCTGGTTACTATACTGTGTCTCACACTATAAGGGCTGTTTTATAGAATTTTCGGGCATCTCAGATGAAAGTAGCAGCTATTTACTGAGATCGGCCTCCGTGGGCCCAGTGCATTGAGGGGCAGAGGAACCGAACGAGCGAGACCTGCACTACAACCCAGTGGTTATCAAGGTGTAACTGGGTCACGTAGCTGATTTTGGGCAGCTAATTTTTTAATATAGTTGCACATAGAACATGAAAAAATAAATATACGTGGTGGCTGTAAGGAGGAGCATTTGTCTCCGAAGACAGAAATCCCAGGATTGTGCCGGCTGTAGGAGATGATGAAGTGCGGAGGACTCTGGGCTCCGCCTCTGCAGGAGGAGTCCGTGCTGGTGATGCAGAAGTGCGAATAGCTGTGTGACAGTGCCGGCAGGGAAGGGTCGCTGTCGAGCGGTCCGAGAAAGCATCTTGCAGGAGCAGCCATCTGAGCTGGCTGTGAAGGACAGGCACCTGTTGACAGGTGCAGCTGGAGAGGATGGCCATTTCGGGACCTGAAACACTGCCACCATGGGCGTCCTCCCTTGTGCTGTTTTCTGTGTGTGTGGTAGAATAGACGTGAACGTAAAATGTACTTTAACCATTTTCACCATTTTAAGTGTACAGTTCAGTGGCCTTAAGTACATTCATATTTTTTTAAAAGATTTCATTTATTTTCAGAGAGAGGAGAAGGGAGAGAGAAAGAGCAATGTATGGTTGCTCCTCACATGGCCCTCACTGGGGACCTGGCCCGCAACCCAGGCATGTGCCCTGACTGGGAATTGAACCGGGACCCTCTGGTTCCCAGCCCGTGCTCAATCCACTGAGCTACACCAGCCGGGCCATTCATATTTTTTTAATGCAACCATCACCCTGTGTACCTCCAGAACTTTGTTATCATCCCAGACTGGGGCTCTGTGCCCGTCAGACAGTAACTCTCCATTACCCCCTCTCTCCAGCCCCTGGCAGTGACCCTACTACTTTCTGTCTCTCTGAGTTTGACTCTTCTGTGTGCCCCGTATACGTGGAACCACAGAATTTGTGTTTCGTGTCTGGCTTATTTCACTTAGCATGTTGTCAAAGTTCATCTATGTTGTAACATGTATCAGAATTTTATTTATTTTTAAGGCTTTGCCTGGGACTTGGGGTAGGTTGAGGATGGTGTGCAGACTTTCAAAATCTTACCATCTCTGAGGCTCAGCTTGACAACTAGTTCCTCAAAGCTTCCCTGGTCATGCCAAAGAGAAACGATCCCTCCTCTTTCTGAGCTTTCCCGAAAGCACTTTGGTTCTCTGAAGACTCTGACCACTTGGTACACGGTAGCGGTCAGACCGCGTGTGCGTCTTACCTCTGGAACTGAATGTGCATTTCTTCAGGGTGCGAGCATGCATGCTTCTTGCTGGTGGCTCGCACGTGGTCCGTGCCAATGAACACGTGTAGGGTTCTCATGACTTTCTTTCCAGGCACAGGGATGTTCTGTTCCCAAGAAGCTTTCAAGATCCTCTTGGCCTCTCCTCGCTTTTCCCGTTTCCATTTTAGTCTACTTCCTGAGCATCTGCGCTGCCCCTGAACTGCACGCTGTGATTTTGTTGCGTACAAGGCTATCTCCCCAGCAAAAAGACTAGGGCCGTGGCCTTCCCACATGTCCCCCGAAGCTCTGGGCACCTGGCACCTGGAAACAGTTGTTAAATCAGTGGAAGGATGACCGGCAGGATGCTCCCATTTTTTCATTGGTAACATTTCCAAGTATCACCAGCCTAGGTAACGCTTCGTGGCGTTTTCCTCCGAATACTTAAGAAATATCTCGATGGTTTCCTCCAGTCTGTCAGGGAGCCACCGGTGATGTGGATGGGGCACAGATTGTCTTCAAAGAAGTTCAGAAACTCTTCAAAAGGAAAAACAATCAGATTGAACAGTTCTCGGTGAAAAAGGTACGGGGGAGGGGGCCTGCTGGTGTGGGGCATTGTTTATAGTGGGCATCGTAACCAGCATAACCTTAGACAGGTCTTAGGAAATTCTATTTAAAGTTGGCAACTTGCCACACAAAATGCAGTTCCCCACTGTGGAGAGCATTTACTTCCTTGGTTGTGCTTCTGCTCCGAGTGGAAAGTGCTTGTTTTGCTGCAGATGATTAAAACAGTTGCTTTTTGGAGGGAGTAGAGAGATTACAGACCCTGTAGAACTCACAAGCACATTTGAAGAGGGAAACCACCTGTGTACACGGTGAAGCAGTTTCAGAAGAACAGAAATTGGCAGACCCTATCTGGACTGTTGCTTCTCCATGTAGTGAACACACTGCCTTTTGAGCTAATCAAAAAAAAAAAATAGTTTGCATCAAATTTACCAGCAGAAATCCTGGGACTGTAGGGACAGTGTCTCGAATGTATCCTACACTTTCAGGAATAAAATTTAGCTGAATTACAGTGGGTTACATGACAACTTGTCATATCCTAAATATTCTATGGTTTTAACTTGGTGAGTTTTTATTGAATGAGCAGTTAGAGACTTAGTTTGCGTGCAAATGAGATTGTAACGTGGAATGCCACTGAGAGAGCTGCACCTCGGAGAAGATTAAAAATTCGGAAAAACCACAACTAAAAATCACCTGGTTTTACGTCCTCCTCATAAATCCACTGAGTTACCGTCACCTAGCTTCTGTAAATACCTTTGATTTAAACTGAAATGAATCTAGTTTCATCCCAGAGTTTTCAGAATAAACCCTAAAACATGACCATAGATTGAGTTGAATGAGTGAAAGACATATGTACCAAAATAGTAAAGATTAGGAAGCAAAAATTTTTTATAGAAAATGTTTCATTTTTCGCTCTGTGGCAGGGGGTTGTGTGTGTCAGATACGAACTGTGTCTCGTTTGAATTTGTCTTTTTAAGTAACCTAACAGGCTTACCGCTTGCAGGCAGACCGGTTCCGGAAGCAGACGCCCACGCGCGCGCTCTGCGTGCTGGCGTCCATCGAAGTGCTGTATCTGTGGAAGGCGCTCCCCAACTGCTCCTTCCCCAACCTGCAGAGGATGAGTCAAGGTGAGCAAAGAAACAACACAGAACCGTCCACATGGGCGTGTTTCTCCAGTTTCTCATTAGTACTGTCTGATTCGGAGTGCACGTCTGTCATTTGGGAGGCGCTGGGGTGTTCAGACGGGCTGCTGGTGGCGGCAGTGCCCGGGGACGCGCACTGAGTGTGTTCCTCCCGCAGCCGTGGGGGTTGCTGGAAGTGTGCTTTTCTCAGCGAAGACCCTTTGTTTCTTACGGGTCTGAATCGCATTCATTAAATTGCCCAGGTATTACGTGTAGGGCTCAGTGAGTTTTGGGAAACATACACCGCAGCATCCGCCAGCGCAATCAAGGTAGAGAACATTTCCACCGCCCGAGATCTCCCTGGGGGCCCCTCCCAGCCAGTCCCCGCCCCCAGGCAAGCGCTCCTCCGGGTCCTCTCCGTAGGTTACTTTTGCCCGTCCTTGAACTTCATATAAGTGGGACCACACTGTGTACTTTTTAGTGCTTGGCTTGTTTATGGTAACCCGTGAGCTTGACCCACGGTGTAGCCTGTGTTGGTTGTGTGCACCGGTCGCTTGCTGAGCGCACTCCTTTGGACGGCTCTGCTTACACCGCAGTTCCTTTTTTACCGACTCTCCTCGGAACACTCGGTTTGTGTCTGCTTTTACTGCTACGAACATAACTGTACTAGCTTTTGGTTTGGACATCACATGCTCGTTTCTCTTGAGCAGACAACCTAAGAGTAATTAGAAGCCTACACTTTTGATGTATAGATTTAAAAAGCATAAATCCATTGGTTATGGCAATATAATCTTCATAAAGTCATTTTTATTATGGTTGTAGGAAAAGTTCACAGAAGAAAATAAATTTTTACATAAAATAATGCCTTATTGGTTATTGAAGAAATACCATGATGTTTCTCCTAAAGGTTTGATGCAGACATTTGAATGATATTACTAGCCTGGCAAACTCCGTAGTTTGCTCCACACTGCAGGGCAGGCGGTGGGAAGGGCAGGCACTATTACCGACCCATTTTATCATGAGCGACGCGAACGTCGGAGCAGCTAGGTGACAGCCACCCGTGGGCATGAGTGTGGGTGCTGCTGGTCTGAGGACAGCGCAGCGCATGGCGGAGCTTCAGGCGTCCCGCACGCAGCCCGGCCCTCCCAGGAGCGTGCAGACACATCATGCAGCCAGGAGTTCGATTACGAGACGAGACTAAAACAAACAATTACATCCAAAACGATGGTTTCACAGAAAGTAATTATTTGTGGAAGTGCATTCTTACATGTATGCTGCCTTTTTCCAAAAGAGATTTAGTGTTAGTATTTTGGACTTATTAAACAACACATAGTTGTTAGTCCCTGTAAAAACCACGTCAGCTTTCTCCACAGTCATGCTTATTTTTTATCAGATCCAGCGTTATCCATTGAGTCACATACTTTATCATCAGACTTCCCTGCAGTTGCCACCCTCAAAGCGCAAAACGTTTTTCATTGTTGATATTCTGGAGACCAAAATACTCCAACTCAAAAGAAGTTGTTCACAGGGGCCCAGATACGAGAGCAGGCCTGCCACCCTCCCACAGGGACCCTTTGAAAGGAAATGACATTTTCTTGGGTGCACGAGTTCTGCTGTGTCCGTTCTAAGAGATATGCATAACTTTAAACCCATCCTAGTTCTTGACACAAGTCTAGAATATCTGCTAATTTAACTCAGAGGAACAGTAAAGAATGTTAAATAAGTGCAGGGTCATGCATTTAATAATTCAAACTGCAAATATAAAACTGGCAGTAATCGGCAGGCACAGGAACGATTATCACTTCACGTGTCTAAATACTCTGTGAATCCCATTCTGGATATCCAATAAATAACAAAGACGTGACTGCGGAGAGAGAGTGAAAATGAGATAATGCTTTAATATCTTTGTTAAAAGTTTGCCCGCTTTTAAGGTCTATTAATTAGATCACACCATTTCCCAGCGTTAAGCAGTAATGCTCCAAAATTGATTCCTCCATATAGAGTACAGTGGAGATCTTTGTAGACAAAGGTTAAGTGTCAGGAAAGAACTGGCAGTGCTGACTGGTGGTCATACGCATTTATGAAGCTCCTTTCATCCGGCCCACATGGGTGTGTTCATCTCTTCAGAGCCCCTGTCCGTAACCCCCTTCGCAGGCAGAGCTAGCCGGGTTCTTACATCCTTTTCTTGTGGTTCCATTTCTAGCCCTTCGCCCATCCACCTCCCATCCCACTGCATTCTTCCATTTTAAAGATGTGTCTGTGTATTAGCATTCAGAGGAATGCTATTAAACTAGATCACACTGCATCGTTTCTCAGTTTTAGATCCACAGGTAAAAGCCCAAGTTCATTCAGTGGTCTGCAATGCCCTGCAGTCTGCACACACGTATCACCTTCGATTCCATCGCCCTCACTACTCCTCCTCGTCGCTCACCAGGCTCCGCCTTGCTCCCTCTCACTGCTCTTGAGCCAGCAGGCACATCCACGGGGCGCCTCCCCTTGTTTCCTTCGGGCCTTGACTCAGATGTTACCTTTTCGGGAGCCTTGGCGGTACCTTTCTGACAAGCGTGCATGCCCTCATCTCTCTTCCTGCCTTTATTTTTCACCCTAGCTCTAGCACTTCTTCAACATCAGGTTAAACACTTATCCACAAAAGGTTAGTTTCTTAAGGGCAGGAATTTTTTCTGTTTTGCTACTGCTGTATTTCAAGCACCTAGAACTTTCTAGTACATAGTTGGTGCTTAGTAAATATTGAATGAATGAGTGCCTGAATCACATTCCACTTTCCTTAATACCTTTCCTCAAATACCTTTGCCTTGAGATCATCCGGGTACTTTTTATACAGAGGTGTTCCCAGCCTAGCCCTTCAAGGCAACTCCTGCTTCTGCACATTCTGTTCTGTTCTGTTCTTCACATTTACTTCCTGCTACTCTACTCAGCTCTTCCAGTCCCTTCCAGTCAACAGTATGTATGATATGTGCACACACACATATGAGCATACAACCGTGTATGTATGTATGTGTATATGTATATTTATAAAATATTATTAGATCTCAGTATACTTACTGGTTCGTAGAAGTACAATGACTTCATTTCCTCCTTTATGTTTCCTTTTCTCCACTATGTTTCCAATTTCTACTTTTTTCATTTCCTTGGGAAACTCCCCTGTTACCCCCCACGTGTATTCCCACCCTCCGCAGCAGACAGCAAGCGTCTTGCAGTGGAGGGTCCGGTCCGACCCCTTCTCAGAGACCACGGCAGCACCATACAGACATGCGAAGGGCCTGTTGCGTGGTTTATGAAGTTAACATGTTGCAGCCTAGAAATACATCCGTAGACTTATTTTTTAGGGAAGTCTTAGGTTCACCACAAAATTGAGCAGATACCCACATGAGCTCCCCTCCCATCCCCCACACATACTGCCCCCCAACCATCGGCACCCCTCCCACCAGAGTTACACCCTATGAGCCAATACTGACTCCTCATTGTCACCCCCAAATCATAGTGTTTCCTTAGGTTCGCTCTTTGTGTTGCACTTCTGTGGGGTGTGACATGTGTGTAAGGACATGAATCACTTGTACAGATAACATCACACAGAATAGTTCCTCTGCTCTAAAAATCCCCTGTGTGCCACTGGTTCAGCCCGCCCACCCTCTGGCAACCAGGGTCTTTTCACTGCCCCCCCCCCCCAGTTTTGCCTTTTCCAGAGTGTCATAGTTGGAACCATTTAGTATGAAGTCTTTCCAGATTGTCTCCTTTCACACAGTAACCATGCGATGCGATTTTGAGTCTTCTCAGCCCTCTGAAGTTAGTGTCTTTGCCTTTCTTTGATGAAGGATATTCACTAATGGTTGAGGAAGGGGAACCTTTTGATTTTGGAGGGCCATAATTCTGAACTGAGTTCGTGTGAACAATGAAATACACTTACCTCTTGATGGTATTTAAGGCATTAAGTGAATGCATTTCCTTCCTGCTCTTTTCACTTCTCTTTAAGCTTGCCATGAAGTGGATGATTCCTCTGTTGTTGGATTGAAGTATTTGCTTCTTGGTGCCATACACAAATGTCTGGGGAACTCGGAAGATGCTGTTCAGGTAAACTGTTGGCGTGGTCGTGACTAAGAGAAGTAAACTGAGAAAACCTTTAGGTGTGCTTGTGAGTAAGAGAAACGAGTGTGCACCTAGCAAAGCCAGACCCCCCACAGCAGTATGGGCTTTACCTACTTTATGGTACAAGTTGGTGGCGGTTAATACTGGTTTTCAGTGGAACTTCCGGTTCCTAGAGTGCTTCTCTGCCTACCGCCCCCATGTGTCTGGTACCAGCTCTTTACCAAAGATGACAGTCTCGTTGGAGGGG
>PVJI01024935.1:0-20000 GCA_004026765.1 Micronycteris hirsuta | reverse complement strand
GATAGAATAGAGAGTTGCAGTTGTGAATAAGCACAGATTCTATATTATGCTAAAGAATTTAACACAGCTTTATAGTCATTAAACGTCAGGTGGAAATTGCTTATAAAGTAATTATTCTTATGAACCAAGTCTTAATTATCATGCCTTACGCAAAATTCTGTGTGGTTGGAAACAGTTCAGACTATATCTGACTCTGTTAGTGGCTTCCTGATGGGAAAAACAATAACTAACTGCAGGTTTTTTCCCATGGTGATGATTTTGCCAGTCAGTTGGTGAGGTCCTTGGGACACCGGAATTGACAGTCATGCTGAACTAGGAGTTTGTTTATTTGGTTTCTTCCATGTGCCTGGCATTGTTTTAAGCCCTAGACAAACAGTCAAATATTAAAAATCCCTGCCCTAGTGATATTTGCTTTTTAGTTGTTGCAAATTCGGAGATGAATACAAAACAAGATAGTAAAATACAAAGTTTATTGGATTGTGATGACTGTTACTGAAAAATAGAAATGACTCAGACAGTGCTGAGTGGATGGGATATTTTATTTTTATTTATTTTAGTTTTATTTTATTTTTTATTTTTATTGTTGTTCAAGTACAGCTGTCTCCATTTTCCCACCACCACTTTCCCCCGCCCCTCCCACCTTCAGTCCCTCCCTCTTTTGGCTTTGTCCATGGGTCCTTTATACATGTTCCTTGAGGACCCTTTCCCTTCTTTCCTGTTATCCCCCTCCCCTTGCCCCTCTGGTTACTGTCAGTTTGTTCTTTATTTCAGTGTCTCTGGTTCTATTTTGCTTGCTTGTTTGTTTTGTTGATTAGGTTCACTTGTAGGAGAAATCATATGGTATTTGTCTTTCACTTGCCTGGCTTACTTCACCTAGCATAACGCTCTCCAGTTCCATCCGTTTTTAAATAAAGTGGTAAGAGAAGAAAAAGACCTGAAGGAAGTGATTCAGCAAGCCAGGAGGACAGCTGGGAAACCAAAGGGGCAGTGGTCACCGCCCAAGAGGGTCTGCAGACTTTGAGGAACAACCAGGAGGCCAGTCTGGCTGCTCCGGATGAGTGAGGGGAAGAGCAGTAGGAGTTGAAGCATCAAATTCAGAGAGTCAGGATCCTGCACTTACAGGGTGTTGGGGGTCCCAATAAAGACTGACTGTCACTCAGAGCAAGATGGAAAGGTAGTGAAGGGTTTTGAGTAGCAATGAGATGATTTAATTTGCATTTTAACAGGCTCACTCTTCAAGTTCTTTCCTCTACAAACTGTTTTCATGCATTTAAGTCAACTCTCTAGGGTTTTTATTGATTATTAAATTCTTTTATAGCATATTCTTTAAGTTAAGAATTGATAAAGAATGTTTAAAAATGTACTCATATTTAGATCTTAATCTCAAATAGCCACAGATGAAAAATAACAGACAATTCTTATCCAGCCCACGGAACAAGAAAGCCAACTTAGATTCTAAGGAGAAATTCAAACAATAGATATGTTATATAGCAATTGAGAGAGATAAAATTCCTTAACTCCATCTCTCTGTCTCTGTCTCTCTCCTTCTCTTTTTTCCTGTCTCTGCTGCCCCAGCCTTGGTTGAGGACATCATCATTTCTTCCTTGGAGGGCTGCAGTAATCTCCTCCTAACTGGTTAGGGTGCTTTGAACTAAACTTCCCTTCTGTCAAGTACCATAATTCAGACATCATTTCTTTTCTAAAGCACTACAAAATTTCCCCTAACCTGTTTTTCTGCCTGCATTCTTGCTTTGCCTTCAATATATGTTCAGTTGTGTTATCAAAGAATTTTTTTTAAATTATAGATATGCTATTCCCAATTAAAATGTTCAATGGCTATGTAGAGGGTTCAGGTTAAAGTTGATCTCTTTAGAAAGGCATAACAGCTTAATGATCTTATCTAGCCCTGCCTCCCTCTATCTAGTCTGCTGACCTCATCTTACTATATCTATGTCCATCTTTAAAGAACTACTAACAGCCTCCTGAATGTGGGGTCCCTTGATTCTATGCCTTCTTACATGCTACTTCATTGGTTCATTTCTACTTGTCATTGGAGATTCAGTCCATGAGCTGCCTCTTTGGGGAAATCATGGTTACCTGCCTTTCATATATGCAGCCACAGTACCTTTTGCAATAATGATAATTGTTGATTTATTTTACTTTAGAGGTTTTTAGACTATTTGAGAGGAGAGTCTAAATACTACTTGCTTTTGCATTTCCAAGACCTAACATAGAGCAGGTAATAAATAATTGATCTCTGAAGGAGATAAGGAAAGTAGCATGAAGAACAAAGTAAAGAGGGAAGATTGATATGTAGTATAAACATGACCTCTATTCTAGAATATAAAGACAAATTTAATAGAGATGCCAACAATTGACTGAAGTGTGTAAGGCAAAAACAAAAAACAAGAGCAAAAACAATAACAAAAGCAAAAAAACCCGGCTCAGCTCTTTCCCTTGCACAATTTTTAGCTATTACAAAAAAGTGAATATATTGAAATGTGCATATTATAGCTGGTTTTACTATCATTGTCACCAGTTTTTAAATGAAGATTTTTATAACACATACACACATCTGTTAGATCTGTACTTTTTTTGTGACTTTTCCCTTAAAATTCCAAAGAATATGAAGACGTCATGATCCGTTAAACTAGCAGAAGAATTGCTCATCTAATAGTTTTGCTACATTAATTGAAGATATTTCAGTTGTTGTAGGATTCCAATGTAGATTTGTAGAGGAATTATGGGAGTCTTCTTGTGACAATTAAAGTGTGTGACAGGTAAATGAAGTTAGGCATAGAAAACAAAAGGCATTCATTTAATTTAACAACTATTTGACCAGATACAATGGGCCAAGTGCTGACCTAGGTAATGGAGAGACAATTTCAAATTAAACAAAATTCTTCCTTCTTGTAACTCGTCTTAGAATGTCTTCAATTTTCATTTTATACATTAGCATGAGGTTAGAAATGGTATGACACCAAAAGATTCAACAGATCTGGTTTGTCCTTGAAAATGGCAGGGAAGGGGAAGAAATCTGAAAGCTTAGCTTTCTGCCATACCCCCTTGAGATTTTCCTGTAGAGCCTGAACTGACCAAAGCAAACTTCATTCAAAGGAGTTTCCCCTGTGGGTGTGCTTCTCGCATGTAAGAGACCTCTTTACTTTTGATGCAACATTTTGCAATTCTGATTTGCCTGAATTCTTTCTCCCAGATACGGTTTTTGGTGTTTTTGTTAGAATTTCCAGAAGCTCTTGTTTTTTCAATTTCTCATTTTCATGAATTAGGCTACTTTGTACTCGTGTTAAAATATTTGAAAAGAGAGTGATACTGCTTCCAGTTAATAGAGTGGCATCTTGACATGTTAAACTTCTTTAGTTTATACTAAATTCAATGAGAAATTCAAAAAGTTAAATAACCAATAACTTCTTTAACCAAGTTATAAAGTAAATGAATAGCCTGTTCATAGAAATAAATCCTGTGTATATTTTGCCCATTATTCCTTTGTCACTCATAAATATTCAATGTAAAAATATAACTAATGCAGTAGTTGCTAGGTTATCAGAAAAACAGTAACTGGAAATTACAGGTGAAGTGTTAAGTTAGTGAATGGGTACAAAGATTTAGCCAATTCAGTTGGAAGTATCTGAAGTGATTCATTGATATTAGTCATCATCTAATCTCTAGGAAGAATCTGTAGTAATATTAGCAAAAAAGTTTGGAAAGAATGATTCAAAACAAGGATCATTATAGCAAAGTATTCTGGAGCTGGTATTCTTGGCCTAAAGGATGACATTATATTGCATTATGATATGTATTTTCTATTCTACTTTTCTATATTTTCTAATCCACTATTTTATATTCTATCCTTTCTGTTATTTTTCTATTACTATTGTTATTTTATTTCTAGTACTAATGTTTTCTATTACCATTATTCTTCCTATTATATTTTCTCATTACAGGCCTGTTAAGATAGGTCAATGGATTAAAAAAATTGTTCTAGTTTCCCTGTTATCTGAAAGAACTTTTAAGACAAACTGCCCCACTCATTTTTATCTCATTAATTTCTCCATTTTTAGCAAACTTTGCTCCCATGACCTTAACAATTGATCATACTTATGTTTTATTTAGTTTTCTCTGTTGGGCTTAGGTTGATATTTCTAACAGCTTGTAAGGCACTTTCACTTGAAAAGCCTACAGCTGCCTCAAAATCTATGTGGGCAAAATTTAATTCATTATCATCCGTCCAACACCCAAACCTGTTCTCATCCCCTGAATTCCTAAGCTCAGTGTTCACCATTCATTGCTGATCCCATAAGTCAGAGTCATTATTGAATCCTACCTTTTCTTATTTCCCATATCCTAATGATTAGTGAACCCTATAAATTTTAACTCTATAAACTGTCTCCTAACTTTGTGTTCACTTCTTTATTACTGGTGATGTTGCCTTAGCTTAGGACTTACGTGTATGTTCCTACCGCTATTCTTTTGCACAAAATCCTCTGTCTGCCTGTATGCACTTTTCTTGCTTGCCTGCCTGGAAGACTCTTACTCATTTCTAAAATCCCAGATTTTGTCTTCTTTAAAGGTTTCTTGTTTCTACGACTCTGTTACCTACCAGAGTTAGTCACTTCTTCTTTGCTGCTCCTATGTCCTTTGAAATGTATTTAATGGAACACTAATCAATTTAAATTATGGACACCCTAGCCACACAGTAATAAACTACTGTAAAATTTAATAAAGTAATCTTTAACAAGTCATTCTCTGGGTACTAAGTGAGTATTTATTGGATAAAGTAATGAATTACTTAATGAAGCTGGAAAATCAGCAAATTGTTCATTCTGAAATAGAAATAGACACTGACAAAAGATTACAGACTGTAAGTGCTTAGGCAGGAAACCAGTGGGATAGAGGTCATGTTTCCCTTCTTTTGTTTTCATGGGAGTAGGACGTTTGAAACATAGAGCAATCTCTGGGAAGGGAACTAGAGTTAGTGTTAATAAAGTGGGCAGTTAGTGTTGATGAAACGGTCTCAGATACCTGGACCATGACTTAATATCCTGGTATGATAGGCTCTTGGCGAGGGTGACATGCATACTGCAAAGTGGGGAAGAACAAACATCTTTTCCTAGAGGTTAATGGACATATTCAAGAGGGCTCTACAGTGGAAATATAGGGAAAGCAAAATAAACTCCCAGATAAAGCCATGATGCTGATTTCTTTGGAGAACAACAGATAGGACATGGAAAGAAAAATTAGACTGAGGGAACGCGCAGTGATTCACATGAGCAATTAATTAGAAGAGACTGAAAACAGCACTTAGAAATTTGGGTACAAAAGAAGTATAGCACATGTGTTGTAAATGAAATGAATACATGTTGCAACATGTATACACATGTGGGGGGCAAAAGTAGGTTTAAAATTGCTCATATGGAAAATAATACAGTAATTAATAAATAATAAACAAGAATAAACTGTCTTGTGTACTTACAACTGTAAACCTACTTTTGCCCACCCTGTGTATAAGTGGATGGAAAATACTAAGATTTGTTGGAAATATTTTCATGAAATAGTTTATCTCATGCACCAAGCAAGTAATAACAAAATCTGATAGGAGGGAAGATATAATGGATACAAGAGGATATACCTTAAGGAAAATCCACAAAATACATACCTTACAAATGTATGAAAGAGAAGAAGTGATATTGAACTGACCTCAGAGAGGAAACAGGTGATGTGTTCTTGCTGTATTTTATAAAACTGGCTCAGAATCAAGATACAGTAGTAATAGGGATATAAGCCGGCCATCTGCTGGAAGGCTTAGTCAGCTAAGTACAGAACATCTGACAAGTTCTTGACCTGCTTGATGAAAATTCTGTCTCCAGAGGGTGAAAAAAAAATGTCGAAACTCATCCTAGAAGCAGCAGCACTAGTATGTAAACATTTTGTATTTTTATAAAAAGGAAAATAAAGAATGTATATTATTATGTGTTTGATATGTTTGTATATTCATTTACAAAACTTCTGTAAGGACACAGAAGGAAATGGTGACATTGGTCCCTTCTGGGACATGGGGCTGGTGGCTGGGGAACAGGAAGGTCAGAGATACTTTTTGCTGCTTGTTTTACTTCAGAAATGCTGAACTATGGGATTATATTGCTTATTCCAAAAGATAAATTAAAATAATCAAAGATCAAAAAAAGAGGTAATAAAAAAATTTCAAAACAACACTTATGGGATCAGAGAAGCATCCTTTTAAGATATCACATTTTGCATTAGCCTTTATTAAACCATTCATATTGTATTGCCACAGCATATTATGAGAAGATCTCTTAAGCAACCTGCAAGATTAACCAGAGCATCCCCTGCTATCTGTGAAATAGAGTGGTAGATACCCAAGGCTCACTGAGTGCTCCCAGCTGCCCAGCCTCCCTGTCCTCTTCTCATGACTTTTGCCTCCCTCCACCGGGGGAGTGTGTTTGCTAAGAGTCAGTCGGGCTTGTACTCAAAACTAATTATGTCCATTGTACTTGATATTTTAAAACCTACAATTTAATTACATATTAAGCTGATGAAATAGTAAATGAAAGAGAGTTGTTTCTTGAACATGTATTTGAATAGTTTGGAAAGACTATAAAAATGAGACACTAAAACCAAGTCCTGTCAGAATAGGTATGAGCAAGACAACGGTAAAAGGTTGAGGGGAAAAAACAATCACAAAAATAAATGGTGTCAGTGCTCAGATACTTCCACAATGCCATTATATTTTTACTCTCTTTTAAATAACGAGAGACCAGCAATTACAAATGGCCATGGAGGAAAGACCATGACAAATTCCAGTCGTCAGTGAAAGTCCTTGACCCCAGTCTAAAGCTTGGCGAGTGAGTATGTACTTAAGGGTTTAAAGTTAAATTTAAACACTTCAGTTATTTATGTGTTATGATTCTCCACTTTAACAGTTTTTTGTTTAACCAGCGGACCACAGTCCTTATCCAGTGCTGGCTTAAGCCCCTGACGCTTCCACAGCACTGCTCACTTCTTTAGAAGAGGGTGCCTTATCTTGCTATCTCTGTAACCCCGTGGATCTTAGAACACGGCAGACGGGCAGTAAATGTTTGTTGAATAATTAATATGCTAACAGAGTTGAAGGTAGCACACATTTCGCCGAGTCCTGATCCTGGGAAGCCACCAGGCCTGCCAACAAAGCTTGAGGAGGATGGAGTGCAAATGGCATGAGGCAAACTGAACTCAAGAGCTGAGTTAAGTGGAAGAATATCCAGGTTAATGAAAGGAGCTGGAAAATCTCATCTTAAGCTAGACCTAGTTCTATAAGTTTGTCGTTAAGGAAGAAATGAAAGATTTCTTGGGAGAAAATAACTAGTTCATTTTGGAGTTTGTGATGACCAGGGTAGAGGAACCTAGATGCCCATGAGAAACCAGAATTTCCCAAGGTGTGTCCCATGGACTATAAGATTGCGTTACGCTACATTCTCTGTGCTACACAGAGTACATGTTCTTGTTTATTTGTTTGTCCTTTATTTTCCTTCTCTCCTTCTGAAGTACACTCTTCAGAAGAGAACTGGCTCTTCTGGCCTGTCCTGCTCACTGCCACAGGTTCACAGTCTTAAGTAGCGCCTGCCATATGTAAGATGCGTAGGAACAGTTGTCAAATGAAGGCCCGGTGAACAGCGTGAAGAAGCAGGGAACTAGACAGCTCCTGAAACATCAGGGGCAGAAGTTTACAAACAGGATCAGCGGCAAGTCCCTATGAAGCAGGAAGTGGCATTGGTTAACCAAGCCCTCACCACCAAATGGGAGTATTTTTATTTATAAATAAATAAAGTGAGCTTGATTTTTGCCTAGTCTAAAACACTGTGGGGGAGACACAAGAATCAGGCATGGATGCCTGGGCAGCCGGGGGTGATATTATTAGAAACAGAGTATATCTCTTGATGGAAGGTCAAAAAAGTTCTTTAATTACTTTTATAGAAATTCTTATCTGCTTTGGTTTATAGCAAAAAACAAATATTTTTAGCTGGTAAACACAGTTTCAATAATTTAAAAATACAATTTATGAGACCATTTCATAGTAACTATAGGAGTTACTATATCATTCCTCTCTAAGTCACTCAAAGGAAAAGACAGAATCATTATGCCATCACTTAAGTATTTTTAATTAAAGAGATCATATTCATATCATTACCTTTCTTAAAAGGACTAAATTGTGAAACTAAAGGACAAAAGAAAGAGAAAAGAGCGTTTCATGCTTTTGCATGTATAATTCTGCAGAGAGCAGTGGCTCTCTACTCTGCTAGAATCACCGAGAATTGTAAGAAACACACCGATGACAAACCACCCCCAGGCCAATTAACGTAGAATCTCTGGGGGTGGGGCTCTAGCATTAGAATGCTCCCTGGTGATTCTAATGTGCAGAATGCCTGAGGACAATGAAACCAAGCCATGCTGTGGAGGGGAGAATAGGAGACTGTCTTTCCTACCACCTTTGACAAGTCTAACCGAACTGTAGTGAGAAGTTGGAACTTAAATTTTCATCCATGTATTCAAATCTGCGTGCTCTAAATACGACATTTTATGTGGGACTCTCACTTATACATTTTTCTCATGAAAGATTCAATGTACTGATCTGGAAGTTGGTTAAAGGAAATAAACCCTCCAAAGAATAAGAATTGACCATCAGAGGCAGAATATCATTATGCATTAGAAATGATTGGGTAGGGTATATCCTCTACCCAATCAGAGTTTTTATCTTTTTGAGGTAAAGCTTGTGAGCTTGTCAGGTGAGGTTGTGAAAATAATTTCTCTGCAGATACTTGAATTAAACTCATATTATATCTTTTTATATATTTAAATTGAGTCCTGCCTAATGGAAGGGAGACAGAATTGATGATTTAGAAAAATTATTTTCAAACCAGAGGGTCTGTTTATTTTATTTCTAAATCCATGATTAAGCTCCACTGGAGGACTCTCAAGTCAGTTCAGCGCTGTCTTGCATAGCAACCACATGTTCCATTTTTAGAAAGGTGGCTGACTGGCTAACAGGCCGCCCAGCATGGGTGTGGCCAGATGACTGTTCCCCGCCTGCTGTGACAGTGTGGCCGCTTTCAGTGATGGGACATGCCTTTTCCTTACTCAGTTCCTCGTCTCCCTTGTCAATCAGCTTTCCCAACATTATTGTCAGTTTTCCGGGCCACTGTTGTACCCCTACTCCAGGGTGAACACTTAATTACGTGCCAGGAAGTCACAATACCCCTGCAATATACTATTATTACTTCTACTTTCCAAATGAGGAAAGAGAGTCATGGAAATGCGGAACAACTTTCTTCAGTCACTCAACTGGTGAATGGTAAAGACACCCTTGGATTTTAGGTTGATCTGACCCAAGCTTGTAAGCACTATATTTGCTCCTTCATCCTTTCACTGTGGATGGGTTTCCCAGGTCATACTCTGGGCTGCTGCCCATTGGAGTCAGATCCTGTCTTCCAAGTCTGTAAAATGGAAAAATTCTGTTGCTTCTTATTCCCCACTGTGTGGATCAGTCCCGCTGGCTAGACTGATATGTGGCATCTAGAACAATGCCTCCAAAGGGGGCAACTGGGGTAGGCTGGAAAATCAAATCATTTCCTGCTGCCCACAGCCATTGGTGTTGTTCTGAGGGCCAGTCCAATGGTCTTTGGTCTCTCTCAGCAATAATCTCTTATTCCTTCTGGAGAGGTGGTTAGGGTCACCTTCTGGCTATTCTCATGAAGCTTTCATCCATGTAATGGATCTAATCAGTTTTGCTAAGATTTCTCCTGTTGAATGCCCCATGAGCCTTGACCAGATCTCCCCACAATTTTTATAACCACATATTAAATATATGTATGTATAAAAGCTGTTATAGTTCTGTGAAAAGGAGGTGGCTGGCTCTCTTCCAGCATTACAAATATTTCAGATTAGAACTATTGATTTATTGGAATGCCTTTACATGTTTTATCCAAAAAAGCAAAAAGTCACCCACTGAGAACCTGGTTAACCATCAGGAGAAATAAATACCATGCTCCTTAAAAAAATGCAGGGGGAAAGGTATTACTTTTTCTTTATGCTGACTAACCCTGGTAAATTGGTCTCCTAATAGCCTAAAGGTATCCAGTGGTGCTTAATTGCAACATAAAACTTGTTGGAGGCTCAGAATATCTGGTTCTGTGAGTCACATAAGACTCCAATCTATTCTCATTTGCATCTGAAGTGACACTCTTCACCTCAAGCACAGTAGATCTTGTCTGAGGAGGCTCACTTAGGTGGAGGGTTCTCTAGAGACATAATACCTTAGAGTAAAAACATTTTGGATAAATTATGAAAATGATCAATTATATACAGTTTAAATGGTGAGGAAAGTAGAGATATGACTTTGAATCAGGGCCCTAAATTTGTTTTCGTTATTGGCAATTTCAAATATATTTTAAAGAAACTTACTTAAAAGGTCTGTCTACTGAAAATTAATAGTTTTAGAAGTGATAAGCACACTAGAATCTAGCTGCTGACAAGTGTATGTCTATCTTGGGACTTATGCCAGGCTCTTTAGTGGGTAATGTGGGTTTATTGTAAGTAGGTAGGGGCTGTAAGTGAATTTCATAAAGCAGATCCTTGAGGAGAATATGGCAACAAGTATATTGAACAGTTTTTTTCCTATGAAGAGCTTAGTAACAGAAGAATTAGAGGATAAGTAGAAAATTAACTGGGCTCCAAGTGTTAAAACTTTGAAACAATGTTCACTCATCTATCATCATATTAAGTTATAAATTAGATAATGCAGATGCAGAGGAGTTGAAAACAATGTATAAAATATTAATACAAGAAATTTCTGTAACAGTTTATTTTATACTTGTTTCTAAAATGTTTCATCATTGCATGTAAGGTGCTACACTATGGAAAATACCAAGTCAATGCCATAAAGTAAACATTTTGGGCTGGGCTGCATTAACAACAGCTGCACAAACGGACTGGATTCTAGGGAGTGTTGTTTAGGGACTCAGGTCGATGAGACAGTCTTGGGAGCGAGCACAACAGATACGTGGCAGTTCTGTCTGCCCCATGTTCCCTTTTCTCCTTAAACATGGCACCACCTTGTCTTTTGGGGGATCATTTCTCCACTCTGAGTCCAAACAGCTCCAATCAGAGTGGCCATCGTGACTGTAATAGTTGACGAAAGGGATAGGGTATGTGACCCCGGTGTGGTAAGTGACAATGCAAATCTTGGCCACTGGAATAGGTTCAGATTTGGCAACATGGCCCAAGCCAGGCCAGTTAGAGTCCACCCCAGGGCTTCTGGAACTATCAGGAAAGATGTTCACTTTTGTAACCGTGGGGTTTACCTAGTTCATGGGATGTAAAGACCAACAAAACTTGTCTTTACCAGTTTCTAATGATTGTCATTTTTAATGTGATACATAATATATATGACTAGAAAGAAACCCGAAATGAAGAAAAGTAGAGTTCAGACTTGGAGAGAACAAACACTGAGGACATTTGAACACTTGGTGTCTGCTCTTCCCAAACCTAGTAAGCCCTTAAATTTCCCAGATATGCGAGCCATCATTTTTTCTTTTTGTTTAAACTAAGATAATACTATCTTTCTGTTTCTTGCAAATAGATATCTTATTAATATACCTAATTCAAATAGTGGCAGTAACAAGTAGCTAATTTATAATAGTGTCAGAGAAAGTTAGAAATTAGAAATTTTATTTATTTTGGGGGGAGTTCTTTTTTAAAAATATATTTTATTGATTATGCTATTACAGCTGTCCCTTTTTTCCTCCCCTTTATTGCCCTGCACCCTGCACCGCCCCTCCCACCGGCATTCCCCCACCTTAGTTCATGTCCATGGGTCGTACATATCAGTTCTTTGGCTTCTCCATTTCCTATACGATTCTTAACCTCCCCTGTCTATTTTGTATCTATTATTTATGCTTCTTAGTCCCTGTCCCTTTCCCCCAATTCTACCCCCTCCATCTCCCTGCTGATAGCCCTCCATGTCACCTCCATTTCTGTGATTCTGTTTCTGTTCTGCTCCAAGTTGTTTGCTTAGTTCTATTTCTTTTTTTTAGGTTCAGTTGTTGATAGTTGTGAGTTTGTGGTCATTTTACTGTTTATACTTTTGATCATCTTTTTCTTAGATAAGTCCCTTTAACATTACATATAATAAGGACTTGGTGATGATGAACTCCTTTAACTTGACCTTATCTGGGAAGCATTTTATCTGCCCTTCCATTCTACATGGCAGCTTTGCTGGATAGAGTAATCTTGAATGTAGGCCCTTGCCTTTCATGACTTCAAATACTTCTTTCTAGCCCTTTCTTGCCTGTAAGGTTTCTTTTGAGAAGCCAGCTGATAGTCTTAGGGCACTCCTTTGTAGGTAACTCTCTCCTTTTCTTTTGCTGCTGTTAAGATTCTCTCGTTATCTTTAATCTTGGGTAATGTAATTATGATGTGCCTTGGTGTGTACTTCCATGGGTGCAATTTACCAGGGACTCTCTGAGCTTCCTGGACTTCCTGGAAGTTTATTTCCTTTGCCAGATTAGGGAAGTTCTTCATTATTTGTTCAAATAAGTTTTCCATTCCTTGTTCTTGTTCTTCTTCTTCTCCTTCTGGCACCCCTATGATTTGTATGGTGGAACATTTAAAGTTGTCCTGGAAGTTTCTAAGCCTCTCCTCATTTTTTTGAATTCTTATTTCTTTATTCTGTTCTGGTTGAATGTTTATTTCTTCTTTCTGGTCCAAATTGTTGATATGAGTCCCTATTTTTTCCCTTTACTGTTGATTCCCTGTATATTGTTCTTTATTTCACTTTGCATAGCCTTCACTTCTTCCTCTATTTTGCTACCATACTCAACCATTTCTGCAAGCATCCTGCTTACCAGTGTTTTGAACTGTGCCTCTGATAGGTTGGCTATGTCATCATTGCTTAGTTCTATTTTTGGAGCTTTGATCTGTTCTTTCATTTGGGCCATAGTTTTTTGTCAGGGCATGGCAATTAAGTTGTAAAGGACAGAGCCTTAAGTATTCACCAGGGCAGGGTAACCCACGTCGCTGCATCATGATGCTGTATATGGGGGAAGGTCCAAGAGGGAACAATGCTGCTTGCTCGGCTCTCAACCAGGTTTCAGTCACTTCCTCTGCTACCCACAAGCAAATTGGGCCCTTCTGGTGCTGATTCCCGGGTGGGTGGGTTTGTGTGTTCTAGGATCCTGTTGGTCTCTCCAGTGAACCCTCCTGTGAGGCTGGGAGTTTCTCCTGCCGATGCAGCCCTCACAGGTTTTTATTACCACAGATTTTGAGGCTTTATTTCCCTGTGCTGGAACCCTGGTTTGCTGGTTTGTCTTGATCCCCTGTTGTTCCTCCTGATTTATCCCCACACAAATGTGGGACCACCTGGTCCACCAGCTGCTGCCTTGCTGTGTGTCCTCTCACCACAGCTGCCCGTCTCTGCCCCAGTCTGAATGAATGCTGCTTCTTTAACTCCTTGAATGTTGGACTTCCATACAGTTTGACTTTCTGGCAGTTATGGTTATTTTTTGTTTTTAAATTTGTTGTTGTCCTTCTTTTGTTAGTGTGAGGAGGCAAAGTGTATCTACCTATGCCTCCATCTTGGCCAGAAGTCCCTGTAATTAGGCAGAAATTTTAAAAGAAAAAATTCATGCACATCAAACAGCGCATGATGCAGGAATATATTTTTACTAGACTATTTTAAAATTTAGATATGATTATAGGATTTTAATACTATAGAGGTTATTTCTTCTAACTTTAAATTTGTAAGTAAACTGAGGTTCAGAGGAAATATCTAAAATATTCAATGAAAATTACTGACAAATGCTTCTATGTGGTATAATAATGCAAATAAACAATGGACCTGCTAAACGACCTTAAAGATTATATTTCTCAAGGCCAATTATGGATGTTAGGAACCATATTAATGTTATTTTTTAAGCAACTTAATCTAGCCAAAAAAGAACCATAGGAATGAAATAAGATGCATCTGTTATTTTAAAGATAGTTAATCCCTTTTCTTGAAAAGTGACATCAGTCTTCCTTCAACTAGGAAATGTAGATAGAATTATAAATAGATATGCATCCCAAAACATGAACCAGTATATTTCATATTGAAATATTAATTTAGTTTTTTTATTCCTAAAGAAATTAATAGGTACTTACCCTATTGAAATGGAACTATGGTAAAAATTATAAATTGACATCATCTTAATTTTAATTTCTAAGCAACTATCAGTATTTTAATGTTACCAAAGGTGATCAGGTCATTAGGAAAAATGATCGAATCCATTGTCTGACATCATGGAGCACCGACAGCTGGCTGACTGAGATAAAGGTTCCACTCTTCCATAAACTGACTATTGGACATGCCAGCGTCACAGCAGAGGATTTGGGGACACTGCATTTGTCTTTAAAAATAACACTTGGGAAAAATAAAAAACAGATAATCTGTATTTTGAAGTATGTTTTGTTATATATTTCACTCATTTACTAATTTATAATTGTGAATCTGGTTGGTGGGATTATGGTTTGTACTTTTCATGGGCAGTTTTGAAAGGTTTTAAAACAGAAAAGGAAACTATTTGTCTTGTCTTTGAAAAACAGCAAACACAATGGAAATATTTCACGCCATATGGAGATAATATATAAATAGCAAGGGGATTGTGTCAATTTATTATCAGTATAAAACATAGGGCACACTTCCTACTCTTTATCTTTTGTGAAAAGTACACGGATTCAAATAAAGCTGAGCTGATTGTTAGCTTTAATAACTAAAGATAAGAGGATATAGCAAATACACGTGCTCTACTGTGAAAATAAGGCTAGTGAGTCTCATTTAAAGTAATTATGTGAAACTCAAAAACTGAAAAATCACAACAACCAAGGGCATGAACATCGATGAGAAGAATATATAAATAGACTTTCAGTGAGAAGGAGTGAAACCACTCACGTTCGTGTTGGAAACCCCAGGATTAGCAGCATCCTTCGTACACAGGCCAGCGATTTGAGCTACTGTAATTATTTGGCAAATGATTGACCTCTTTCTGTGTTGTTAAAGAGTCATTAAAATTTTACACAGCTGATTACATGGTAATTATACAGAAACTGTGACCTGGAAGAGCTATTGCTAATAAGCACTGAGCACATAATATGAAAACTACCAATAGAAGCAAGTGTGATACTTACACAATAAAAGTGCTAGCAGTTTTTTCTCTGTTCAAAGGGTCAAAGTATTAATAAAATAAATAAAAATCCTCAGTAATTATGTGGAATTCAACATGAAAGGCAGTTCAAGTATTAGCATGTCGCTACACTGTCCCGAGGCTAAAGCAGGTCTTCTGTTGCTGTGCAGTCTCCACTGGTCCCTTGCGTATAAGCCAAACAACTTGCTTGAGGTCATATCCTTTCTTTAAAAAAAATCAAATAGTAAAGTGAAAAGGGTTAAAGGAAATACTTCTTGACTCGTGTAGTTCTTCTGAAGGACTTTTCTATACACATGCAAACATATCAAGGCTGGATGAAGGTATGGTGAGTGCAGCATCTTCGGTTTAAAATTTAAGGAGGCACTGAGATTGAGTGCCCAAATTTTGCACCCTGGGCACATCGCTTACATTCCCCCTGGTCCTGGTCTGGAAACATGAAAATATGTGTATACAAGTTGATATAAATTTACATATAATTCCAAATCAAAATGGGATCATACTGTATGTTTGTAACTTGTCTGATGCACTCAACAATATATGGCCAATGTCCTTCCTTGTGAGTCCGTATAGCTGTACATCATTCTTTCAAATGTCCACGTGATTTGTTATAATATAAATGTACTATCTTTATTAAATCCTCCCTCTGTTGATAGGCACTTATATTATTTCCAGTTTTGAGTACTCCTAGTAATATTGCAATTTCAGGCATACATGTTTGTGTAGTCATGTATTTCAGTAGGACAGATTACTGTCAATAGTGCAATTGTGTATTCAACAAATATTCACATTGAAAAGGCTGATAGATACGGACAGCTTTCCTTCTAAACTGCAGCAATGTCCAACCAAAATTTCTGAGGTGCTGATGTTCTCCATCTGTCTTGTCCAATATGGTAGCCACAAGCTACCTGAGGAAAATGAGCACTTGAGGTGTTGCAGGTAAGATTGAAGAATAGAGTTTTAATTTGATCTCATTTTGAATCTAAATTTTTCAGTTGATTATCTTTGATTTTCTTGGCTTGTGGACATTGGCTAAGGCCTCCATAAAAAATACCGAATGATAGCTACGACTAAGCAGACTGTTCTTGTTCTGTACTTTAATCGGAATACTTTGAGTGTCTCACCATATGTGCGACATTTATTGTTGATTCCTGATAGATTGTCTTCATCAGAGTAATAGACCCTGCTAGTAGGCTAACCCAAAAGCCATTCTGTGGTCTCTCACTGTAGATGCAAGAGAGCCAGTTACTTCCTCTGTTAAGGGGAAATCTGCTGATGTCTAAGAGAGATTAATTTGAATCCTCTTAAGGGATAGGTGTCTGTGTGTATGTCAGCACAGAACTTGTTGACAATTCTTTTCCCTACATTCAGTCTTGTTGCCTAGAGCTGTGGCGGACCTCCCGTTCATCAGCAGCTGGCATGCAAATGAAGAGCTGATGCTAAGCGTGGTGAGAACACAAAGCTAGAATGAGCCTGAGACTCGGGTTATATTTTTGGCTCACTGATCCAATTCTGAGACTGTCTGCTTCTGAAATTCTTGTAAAATAAACACAAAATGTTTTTATAGCTTAAACCACTATTTGTAGAGTTTTCTGTTACTTTCCTTCAGAATCATTCTTACTGATACCACAAGTCAAGAATGCTTTTTTTCTATTGTTAGTTTTATGAGTATTATTAAAACCAGAAATGAATGTAATAATTAATCACATATTTTTGAAGATAACCTTCAAATAACAACAGCAAACACTTAAAATAGTGCCTAATATATGGAAGACACTGTTTTAGATTTTTATATTTATTAATTTAATCTTTACAACAACCCTATGGGGTAGATATTATTATTATCAATATCTTAAAGATAAGGAAATTGAGACACAGAACAATTAGATAAATTGCCTAAGGTCACATAGCTAGTAAGCTTCAGAGCCAAGATTTGAACTCATGTAATTTGGCTCCAGAATCCTGGATCTTAGCGTACCTCTAGTACTTTCTATAGTATTGAAAAATAATGCATGGAATACAAAATGTATTTTTCAATTCTATCATTATTTAATTATTACAGTCATATTCCACTTAATGATGAGGGTATGTTCTGAGAAATGCAGTGTTAGGTAATTTCTTCCTTGTGTGAACATCACAGAGTGCACTTACACACACCTAAATAGTTCAGCCCACTACACACCTGGGCTCTGTGGTACAACCCGCTGCTCCTAGGCTAGAAGACTGTACAGCCCATTACTGTGCAAAGCAACATGAGATTAAATCAAGCACAGGAAAAAGTGATGCAATCAAGGGGCAGTGTAACCAGGAGATATATGAGGCTGCTGCCTGTCTAACATGACACGCTGTTTGACAGCAAACTTTTTTTACAAGTAGAAAGAATACACTCTATATAATGATGAAAAGTATAGTATAGTAACTACATAAAGCAGTAACATAGCCATTTATTTTCACTATCAAGTGTTATTACTGCACATAATTGTATGTGTTATACTGTTACACAAGTGGCGGTGCATTTTGTTTGTGTCTACCAGCAGTATCACAAACATGTGACTGATGTGTTACACTATGACTTCATGACAGCTACAGTGTCAAAAGGCAATACAAATTTTTCAGCTCTATTATAATTATGGGCTGTTACATATGCAGTCCATCGGTGACCGAAGTGTTGTCGTGAAGTGCATGACTGTAGTTGTCTTTATCCTGAGAGTGGCCAGCAGAGCTCTTTGACTAAATTGACGGCAAGTGAATATTAAGTATTTCAACATGTCACATAATTCACTGTAAAAAGAGCATCAACAAAATTCAATTGATCAAGTTCAATGTAAATGTTAGCTTTTTTTAAAACTCAAGTTATTTTCTGAATTAAATTTGATTTCACAAATTTATTTCTTAGACTTCCTTTTTCTTTTTGGGACTCAAGAGAACAATATCCTTTTCTTATTTTTCCAAAAGCTGGAATTATAATAGATGAATTATGGCAATTTTTCCTGTTGCTTTGACATGTCCTGACTTTGGCCACATTTTCTTCTTTTTCCTACCCTTCGTCTTTGATCAAGCACAGTGATCCTTTTGTTCTCTGTTGTCCAGGAACGTAGCATAGAGACAACCAACAGAAAAAGAAAATAAGGACTTAATACTCCCAGCTAGTTCTGGGTTTTTCTGTTTCATATCATTTGTCCTATGTAGACTATGTATAACTCAACATACATAGACAATGCTTTAAAATCCTTTTGACACTCCAAAAATAAGAAATGGTAGTGACAGAGCCTCCTGACAGAGCAATTGTGTAAGTAAATGTGAACCTAGATTATCTACAACACAGGGCACAATGGGAATTACTTTTCAGCCTCCTGAAGTTGACAATAGAAAATTACATTGATAATTGATAATTTTTAAAGGCACTTGGTCTATTTTTCATCTTATGTGGCTTTTATGTGTTCATTGGCATCTGGCAATGCCTTTGGAAATACAGTGAAATCAAAATCACTAAGTAGGAGCTGTGCCAAGGACAATGTTAGTTACAGGACTGTAGTCTCACCATCATTGTGGGCCCATTCTATCTACCATCACCTAAGGAACATAAGGTTTTTTTGTGCATATGCAAGTACAGTGATATTTAGTTCATAGATTTATCATCACTCTTATCGTCATCTTTCTTAGCATTATCAAAGTGATAATGATATTATAATTATCACCATTATGTGATGTTTTTGTGTATTTGCCATCTAATAGAATTTGTTTTCTAGTAATTTTTAAAAAGTCATTGCTAGATGTACAATTAAATGTCAAAAATCTATATAATGAGTCTATATTCTGGAATAAACACTATAATCTCAATTGCAAATAAGTTCATGAGTTAACAAATATATCTTCACATGTTTTTGGCAAATATATGCATAAGAGATTATGTCGCTGTTATCTATCATGTAAATGTGAGGGTTGATGTTAGCTATGCCAGACAGAAAGTCAGGAAAATAAAGATGATGCAGGCAGAGTGTTTGTAACATTCACAGGGAGGGGACGGGGTGGACACTGATAATGTTCACAATCACAGAAGAAGATAGAAAGAGTAAGATGGACTGTAAAAATGAAAACTAGAATAGAATGAGAAGAAATTGAATAAAGACAAAGAGATTTGGAGACTTGAAAGGGAGGCTGGGAACCATTGCTTTGATGTGGAATGCAATGGAACCAAATCAAGAATAACATAAAGATAGGTAGGTTGAAAAATGAGACATTCTAGGGAACTCAGGTGAGGAATTCAGGTTTGTTGGGTGTGAGGGTGTTTGGAAATGCACATGTTCTCTCCTTTCAATTTCATCCGGACAGGAAACTGAAGGGAAAAGTCAAAGTGGGGCCTGTAGTGGGGGGCTCTAAGGGTGTTATCTCATTTTTGTTATTCCTGAAAGAGTACCAACTTTCCATGCTCTTTAGTTTTCTTTTGTTTCATAATGGAATTTAGGTTAATTGCCTGTGTAATACCCTCATAGACCAATTAAGCTTTGGGAAAAAACATTTTCCTCTTCTCTCTGTCATAAATTCAAGGTGGACCAAACTTGGAATTCTCTGTGTGTTTGGACCATTGTCATGCACAGCTCCCTGTATGAGGAAGTCTAAAATTAAATCTCAAGTGCGAAGGGCTGGGTTCAAATCCTCCTTCTGTATGCTGCTAGGAGTGTGTCACTTAGAGGTTCTGTCAGCTTCTCTTCCCTTCTCTGTAAAATGGGGAAAACAATTGCACCTAACTCAGAG
>PVJI01024934.1:0-21290 GCA_004026765.1 Micronycteris hirsuta | reverse complement strand
CAATACAGTAAGAAGGAAAAAGAATCCAAAAACTCAAGGATAGTGTAAGGAGTCTCTGGGACAATTTCAAACGTTCCAACAGTCACCTCATAAGGGTGCCAGAACAAGAAGAGAAAGAGCAAGGAATTGAAAACCTATTTGAAAAAAAATAATAAAGGAAAACTTCCGTAATTTGGTGAAGGAAATAAAATAGACATACAAATCCAGGAAGCACGAAGCATCCCAAACAAGATGGACATAAGAGGACCACACCAAGACACATGATAATTAAAATGCCAAAGGTATAAAGATAAAGAGAGAATTTTAAAAGCAGCAAGAGGAAAGGAGACAGTTACCTACAAAGGAGTTCAGACAATTTCTCAAAAGAAACCTTGCAGACAAGAAGGGGCTGGAAAGAAGTATTCAAAGTCATGAAAGGCAAGGACCTACATCCAAGATTATTCTATCCAGCAAAACCGTTATTTAGAATAGAAAGGCAGATAAAGTGCTTCACAGATAAGATCAAGTTAAAGGAGTTCATCGTCACCAAACCATTATTATATGAAATGATAAAGAGACTTATTTAAGGAAAAAAAAGACCAAAACTATGGACATTAAAATAACAATAAATACATAACTATAAACAACTGAATCTAAAAAACAAACTAAGCAAACAAGCAAAACAGAAACAGAATCACAGATATGGAGAACATTGGGATGGTGGCCGGTACAGAGGACGGTCTCAGGGAGTGGGGAAAAGGGACAGGGATTAAGAAGTACAAACTGGTAGGTACAGAATAGACAGGGGGATATTAAGTGCAAGTATGGGAAATGGAATAGCCAATGAACTTATGTGCATGACCCATGGACATGAACAAAGGAGGAGGGACTGCCAGAGGGAGTGGGGGGTGCTGGGTGGAGGTAGGTAAAGGGGGAAAAATTGGGAAAACTGTAATAGCAAAAACCACAGAATAAGAAAAAAGAGAGACAGAGAACACAGGGCAGAATCCTCCTTTTCAGATACAAGGCAAATGAGTCTAAAACCACTAAGGAAGCGATCAGGTGATTGAAATCAGACATAATGTCCAAGCCTGGGATGGAGGTAGAAAGGTGAGGCAGTGACATAAAAATGAGAAGACAGGAATTTGTCCCAAGTACAGTCCCATGGGAATCATTTCTATAGGGGGCCTGGTGGGAGGGGACAGTGACCAGGTGTGGCTCTTCAACTAGAATGACAAACAGATCACTCGTCATGTGGAGCACAAGTCTCTTTAGTACACATGGCCCAGGAGATGCCTAACTCACAACAGGAAATGAACTTGGAAATGTGTCTGCTAGGATTCCTTTGTTTTTGGAATTTGTTGTTGGTTTGCTTGCTTTCAGTACATGAAAGATGGGTTCCTGATTAAGTATAATAGTTCAGCCAAAACTTCATTGCGAAAGAACAAAGTATAACATCATGCATTGGTGAAGAACACAGGCAGGCTGGACAGTTTAGGATCAAATATCCCAACTGGCTACTTGTGTATGTAAGGTCTTAGTAACCCCGTGCCTCCAGGTTCCACATCTGTAAAATGGGTTAATGACAGAACCTACTTCTCAGGTTGGTGTAAAGTTTGAAGCTGCACGTAAGGGTCTTAGCATCGTGCCTGACCTGTAGCAAACGCTCAATAAACGTTAGCCCTATTACTATTAATGGTTTCTGCATCAAGGAAGACCTTAAGTTACTCACTAAGTTGACAGTTCTTATTCAGATGGTCAAGACAAATTTCCTCTGAGCTGTGATCATCCATGGCATGCATGAAGTCGGACAGAGCATCTGTAAAACAAAAGAGCATGCATGTATGCTGATCTGAATGTTTAAACCAGATCCCAAGGTACCAGATCTCACAGTGGGAAAGAATATCTGAAATCAGCCCATGGTCAAGAAAAATCCCCGATTGATGGGTCGCTCACAACAAGCCTTGCAGAAAAGCAAACACGAACATCAGGGTATGTGAGAGTTATGTTGATTTCTTAAACCACGA
Organism: Micronycteris hirsuta; assembly: GCA_004026765.1. NCBI lineage: Eukaryota > Metazoa > Chordata > Mammalia > Chiroptera > Phyllostomidae > Micronycteris > Micronycteris hirsuta. Next base: position 19,284 of record PVJI01024934.1, on the reverse strand, counting down.
TCAAACTACTCCTGTTCTCAATAAAGGCAGCAGTTTATTCTATGCTCCTGTACTGGTTGGTCTTTCCGCCGTCCCCATCAGTCTCCTCACCAGTACTACCCCTTCCCCCAAACCCTCTAAACCTCAATGCACTTTAATAACTGCTGGGGGACATCCAGAGAGAAACCACCAGCCACAGCTGTCCCACTGCACACACAGGCATGGGGCCCCCTCTGTCCTTCAGCAACTTACTCAGAGCACAGCCTGGAGTCCTCCTTGAGAGCTCACTGGCAGAGGTGACAGAGATCTGAGCAGAGTTCTGGCCATAGGCCTCACAGGCTGTGGCTCTATTGCTTGAGGATGGTGTCAAAGGCGGTACCTTGGACAGAGTGCTGGCTTTTGTGGGGCCAGTGGTCTCCCCAAGGTTGGGCAGGATCTGGCTTCTCAGACTCCGAGCTGCGGAGCGCAACACATCTTCGTCCGCCTCAGCAGCCAATGTCAAGCCAAAACCAGTGGCGCCAGGGCTCTCATAGGCAGCTTTACTCAGGCCATTCCGTGCGACGTGGCCTGGTTCACCCGCCCAAAACACCTTCTCTCTGTGTTCACCGTCATCTGGCATGAGGGCGTTGAGAACAGGGTGAGCGGTTCCACTTTCCTGATTCCAACGTGACAATTTTGCTTTCTGTCTGCTGGTTGCGGTTCTGTAACTTAAAGAACCCGTGGAAGTGATGTCTGCGGCCATTCCATCAAAATCATTATTAAAAAGCGGGAAATGCTGGACATCTTGATTCCCACTTCTGCCCTCGATATTCATGCGGCCCGAGGAAGGCGCGCCCGCACTCTTACTGGTGGCTGCGGTTTCACCACTGGCGCCTAGGTCGTTCAGCCAGGATGTGGGGCCCTTCCGGCTGGGAGCTGATGTGAACTCAGAAGCAGGCTGAGCACCGTCATGGTTGCCATATAAGAGGTCCTTTAGACTGCCATTCTCCAAAAACTTCTGGCTTCCTCCCACTTGCCCGGCTCCTCCAAGGCCGGTGGCCTTAGAAGAGGCAGAGGAAGGTCGAGGGCCATCTTGACTTTCCAAATGCGTGAACTTGAAGGTGAGATCCTCGACAGGTCCGTTGTCCAGGGGAGACCTACGGCTGACCTGATCTGGACTGGGTGTGCCGCGTCTCTCTGTCGAAGCGGAGACAGGGGGAAGAAATTCATGGCTGCCCAGAAGGAATCGCTCTCTACTCTTGCTTCGACCTCTATGTGCCGCGTTGCCTCTGCCTCTGCGTGCCGCGTCCCGATGATGAGAGGGAGGAGCTAGCGAGAGACAAGGACAATGAAAACGGGTTTTAACATGATTGAGTTCTTACCACTGGTCCTCCTCAGCTTTTCCAGGTTTGCTATTAAATGACTCATCCTGCCCTGGCTGGTGTAGTTCAGTGTATTGAGCGCGGGCTGGGAACCAGAGGGTCCCGGTTCGATTCCCAGTCAGGGCACATGCCTGGGTTGCGGGGCCGGGTCCCCAGTGAGGGCCACGTGAGAGGCAACCACACATTGATGTTTCTCTCCCTTTCTGTCTCCCTCTCTTCCCCTCTCTCGAAAAATAAATAAAATATTTAAAAATAAATAAATAAATGAGTCATCCTGCTACGCGCGACGTGTAAAAATCCTGAGAAGGAAGGAACCCTGCCAGCATGCCAGCACAGCAAGGAACAGCTGGCCCTGGCTGGCTCTTCTCAGCTTCTCTCCTGGGACTCAGACGCAGCCCCGAAGCCCCCAGACTCTTAGGTGGGGCTGCCCGCCACTGATGGGGTGAACGGAGAGACAGACCAGTGCGAATGAAGCAGGATTTTCCAAAAATCATCTACATTTTGCTCCTGTTGGGAGACTGGTGTAACTAACAAGTTAAGAATTCACAAAACTTAAAAACAATGAACTGACAGTGTCAAGGTCGAATGTCACTTTGACTAGAAAATGTCCCTAAGTTCTTCCGCTAGCCCTGGCCCCCACCCACACCCCGAAACGTAAGTGAGCAGCAGCAAAAAGAACTGGCCTTTCTCAAGAAACCTGCGTCAGAACTCATGCATATGAGTTTGTGAGTGTGTGTGAGGTGTGCGCGTGTGCTGTGCACGTGTGCTATAGAGTTGGTGTGAGATGTGCGTGTGTGGTGAGTGCCGTGTGCGCTGAGTGGGTCTGCGTGGGGTGTACAAGCAGTGCTGGTGTGTGTGGGGAAAGGGCGGGGGAGGGAGATCCTTTCTCTTCCAAACCCAGAAGGCAGCAGAAACATAGTAAAAGCAAACATCCTCCTCTGTCAACAAAACAGTTAATTAGGTAGATTAACTAGAGTGATAATAAAGATCTCTCTCACATACAATAAATGCACATTGGCCCAGATACAGAGAATAGACTGATGGTTGCCGGAGAGCCGGGGGGTTGGGGAACTGAGCGAAAAGGGTGAAGGAAGACAGCTAGTTTGGCGGGGAGGGGAGGGACTGGAGGGACTGAGCAAAAAGGAAAAAGGACTCAAGGACACGGACAACGGTGTGGTGACGGCTGGGTGCAGGGGGTATAAGGGAACTAAATGGTGATAGGAAAAAAAAATACAATAAAGATGAAATCAAAAAAGAAGGGGAAAAAAGAAAAGGGTGAAGGGATGGAGAAGTACAGACTGATAGTACAAAGCAGTCACAGGGAGTTAAGTCCAACATAGGGAAGGAATGCAGTCAACACTATTATAATAACTATTTCCGGTGCCAGGTGGGTACTGGAAATACAGGGGGCGGGGGGAATCACTTCATAAAGAATATGACTGTCTAACTACTATGCTGTACACCTGAAACTAACACAAAATAATACTTTAAAAAATAAATGAATAAATAAATTCACATTGGGAAATGCCACCAAAACCCATTCCTCCAGAGGGTGCCCTGCTGAGAAAGCACCGAGGCACTGAAAACCTTAGAGGGGCATCAGACCCCGAGAGCTCTGCTGCTGTCCAGCGGGGCGAGGCCCGGAAAACATGTTTATTTATTCACAGTATGACCCCTCATTCTTCTAAAAATGATTTATAGCTGCTTGGAATAAAAGTCACTTAAAATTTCCAAGACTCGGCTTCCCCAGCCATTCAGTGAGGCCAACGACACTCCTGCCTTTCTTCACGATTTGACTGTGAGGGACAACGAGGAGATATTGGAGGTGAACGTCCTTGCCGTGGAAACTATGGCGCATTTCTCAAATAGAAGGAGGTTTAATTGTTTATTACCTCTTACAGAGTCTTAGAATTATGTCTTCCCTAGGCTTCCCTAAATACATCTCTTCAACATCCACTTCATAAAGACATTAAACACTGCAAGTGCTCATGCCATGAAACAGTATAAAAGGGCTTAAGAAACAGGACTCTTCACTCTACACTCATTACGATGGCTGTTACTCAAAAAATAAAGCAGAAAATTACAAGGGTTGGCGAGGAGGTAGAGGTACCAGAACCCTGGAGCGTCACTGGCGCAATGTAAAATAAAAATAGTACAATCACTGTGAAAAATGGTATGGAAGTTCCTAAAAACAATTAAGCATAGAATTTCCATGTGACCCAGCGATTCCACTGAGTATACACACAAAAGAATGGAAAGCAGTGTCTCAAAGAGATATTTGTACACCCATATTCAAAACAGCATCATTCACAATAGCCAAAAGGCAGAAGCACCCCAAGTATCCATCGGTGGGTGAGTGGATAAACAAAATGCAGTGTATACATACAATGGAATATTATTCAGCCTTAACAGGGAAGGGAATTCTCAGACAGGCTACAATGCAAATGAAGTTGGAGGACATTATGCAAAGTGAAATAAGACAGTCACAAAAAGACAAACACTGGAGTAGGTAACTACACTCACGTGAGTTACCAAGAGTAGCCAAGCCCTGGATGGTGTGGCTCAGTGGATGGAGTGCCAACCTGCGAGCCAAAGGGTCGCTGGTTCGATTCCCAGTCAGGGCACATGCCTGGGTTGTGGGCCAGGTCCCCAGTGGGGGGCACACAAGAGGCAACCACACATTGATGTTTCTCTCTCTCTCTTTCTCCCGCCCTTCCCCTCTGTCTAAAAATAAAGAAATAAATAAATCTTAAAAAAAAAATAAAGTAGTGAAATTCACTGAAGCAAACCAGAATGGTGGTTAACAGGAACTGGGGGGAGGAGGAAGTGGAGAGTTATTGTTTAATGGGTTTTGCTCTTGCAAGATGAAACGAGTTTGGAGAGCGGTTGCCCAACAACCTGAATGTACTTAATTATATGGTAAGTACCTTTTAAATTTACACAAATTTGTAAATGTTAGGCCTGGCCGGGGAGCTCAGTTGTCTAGAACTGTCATCCCGATACGCCAAGGTTGTGGGTTTGATCCCTGGTCCAGGCACACACAAGAAGCAAACAATGAATGAATAAATAAGTGGAACAACAAATCAATGTCTGTCTGTCTCTTTCTCAAAATAAATAAATAAACAAATAATTTTTTAAATTTAACATATACAAAAACTTTTTAATAAATTTTTTTTTAAAGGAAGGTATTTCTGACATGCTATCACAGGATTGGATGAACCTTGAAGACATTTCTTTTTTTTTTCTTTTTTTTTTTTAGAGAGAGGGGAGGGGAGGGAGAAAGAGAGGGAGAGAAACAGCAATGTGTGGTTGCCTCTCACATGGCCCTCACGGGGACCTGGCCCGCAACCCAGGCATGTGCCCCGACTGGGAATCGAACCGGGACCGCTTGGTTCCCAGTCCGTGCTCAATCTACTGAGCTACACCAGCCAGGGCGGTGAAGACATTTCTTAAGGGACATAAGCCAGTCACAAAAAAAGACAAATACCCTATGACTCCACTTCTCTGCGGTTCCCAGAGCAATCATATTCATAGAGACAGGAAGTGAAGTGGTTACCAGGGCCAGTGACAGAGGGTAGTGGGGGGAGGGGGGCAGGGGATCTGAATCTGTTTGGGAAGATGGAAAAGTCCAGGAGATAGATGATGACGATGCTCGCAAGATAATGCAAACGTCCTTAATGCCATCAAACTGTCTTAAGAATGGTTAGAACCGTCAACTGTCTCTTCTATTTTACCACAGTTTAAAAAGAAAAACACACACATTTTTACAGAAAAGTACTGAGGACAATAAATTAAATTGCATATGTTCATGCTAAGTTTCCTATAGTGACTGTATTGAGATTTAGGTAAGAGAATGGCCTCATTTGGCGGAGGCACATCCTGACATATTTAGGAGTCTCCTGAGGACTCCACACCTCAAATGCTTTCAACACAAAAATGTCGTGTGTGTGTATAAGTATCTATAAAGACCCACAGAGAGAAAGTGATCAAATAATTGTGACAGAAGGTGAACTGGTGAATCTAAAAAACTTTTTTTTTTGCATTTAAAAAAAAAAGCTTTATCAAGTAGATTTTAGAAAAATGCTAACCACTTTTTAAAACCTGGTTGGGGGGGATAGTGCTTAGCATGAAAGCCAAATTGCAAAATCACATATATACTAGGATTACACAGTGGTGGGCAGCATAGGTTTACAGTTGTGAGAACGCGAAACAGTTCATTCTTGTGCTGTTATTTATTAATTATTGTATTATTCTTCCAAACAAACAACTGTAAGCCTACTTTTGCCCACCCTGAAATTATGGAAAAAACGTAGACAAGGTCTGAGAGGGAAAACAAAGCCAGTTTTCTGTGGTGAGGTAGAGCGGCTGCAGAGAGCTGTTCTCCCTTTGTGACTTCTCCTTATTTCTGGCTACCCTAGTCATTAAAGTATACACAGCGTTCACCTCGCGGCCCGTGCCTCTTCCGGCTGTGCTTGTGGTTGCAGATGTCCTGGATGTTCTGCACCACGTCCCCGCTCAGTCCGTGCTCCCTCATGACCGCCAGCACCTTCCTGTCCATCAGGTTATGAGACCTGTGGCAGTTGGTGTAACTGCAGTTCCCTCGGGTGAAGTGTTCGCAGATGTGGAGCCTTTCACATGGTGGCTGCTTGTCACAAATCGGTCCTCGACCTTCTCCCTTGTAGCTTTTGCATATCTGCAGAAGAGAGAACAAGAGCCAGAGTCAAAACACTTCTCTGTCTGCCCTGGCTGGTGTAGCTCAGTGGATTGAGCGCGGGCTGGGAACCAGAGGGTCCCGGTTCGGTTCCCAGTCAGGGCACATGCCTGGGTTGCGGGCCAGGTCCCAATGAGGGCCATGTGAGAGGCAACATACATTGCTGCTTCTCTCCCTCTCTTTCTCCCTTCCTTCCCCTCTCTCTGAAAATAAATAAAATCTTTAAAAAAAAAAAAAAAAAAAAAACACTTCTCTATCTGCCACACATTCATGAAGGAAAGTTTGACTATGCAAACATTTCAGAAGCGAGCAGCGAGATACCAAAGGAAAAAAAATGCATGCATATTCCATAGTCTTTCATGAATTATATTCAGTTGGGGGCAGAAGAGGTCTAAGGACTCACTAAAAGAAACATGAATTTGATAATGCTTCAGAAGAATCAAAGAAAGGCTGGCCAGCTACAGACGGGATCAAACAGGACCCACATTAGAAGGGCACCCCAAAGAAGAAGGCCCGCCTTGGGATATCAACTCATTCAGCAATTAAAGAACAGGTTGGTCTTACCTGCAACTCTTGAAACCCCAGAACCTGGTCTCTACTAGGCAGAATATGGCAACATTTGTCAAAAGATCAGCCAAGAAAGATAATTCTTATATGTCTATGTAAATATACATAACTACGTATCTACAGAGATGTAGTTCCTACTGAAAGGAGGGCAGAAGAAATATTGTTATGCCTGAGGCCAGACCATGGGATGCAGGACTGGAAAACGTTAGTTTGAAAGCCTGCAGACCTAGCCCTGGCTGGTGTAGCTCAGTGGATTGAGCGCGGGCTGGGAACCAAAGGGTCCCGGTTCGATTCCCATTCAGGGCACATGCCTAGGTTGCAGGCCAGGTCCCTGTGAGGGCCATGTGAGAGGCAAACACACATTGATGTTTCTCTCCCTCTCTGTCTCCCTCCCTTCCCCTCTCTCTAAAAAAATAAAAATAAAATCTTTAAAAAAAAAAGTCTGCAGACCTAGCCCTGGCCAGATAGTTCAGTTGGTTGGAGCATCGTCCCATACGCCAAAAGTGGGTTCAATTCCCAATCAGGGCACATACCTAGGATGTGGGTTCAATCCCCGTCAGGGAGTGTACAGGAGGCAACTGATCCATATTTCTCTGTTTCTCCCCCTCTCCCTCCCTTCCTTTCTCTCTAAAATCAATGAACATATCCTCAGGTGAGGATTAAAAAGATAAAATTAAAATAAATAAAAGATCAGTCTGCAAACCTAGAACCACCTCACTTGAATTACTTACTCCCAGCCTATTTCCTTTGCTGTAAAAGAGAAAAATATTTTCTCTGCATACTTAAACCACATTGTTAAGCAGATTCGATCATAAACCATACGAACGTCTTCTGCGGAATATAAAATGTAATACAAATGTCTGAATCATTCACTTCTGAAGAATCTTAAAGATCAAAACATTTGTAAGTTGCTTCAACAGACTATGAAAAAACCAGATCAACTTATCTAGGTGGCAAAGACAGCGATTCAGACTCTAGCCACACACACAAGCTCTAAAACCAGACTCAAACTGATATTGCTATGGGCCTATTATCCAGGCTCTGATTCTAGATCTGCAGTTCTGAAAGGGATTCCTCGACCAGCAGCATCAGCTCCATCAGAAACTTAGGAGAAATGCATGGGGTCAGAACCACCAGCGGGCCCCAACATTTTAAAGATTTTATTTATTTATTTTTAGGGGAAGGAGAGAGAGAGTGAGAGAAACATCAGTGTGTGGTTGCCTCTTGCACGCCCCCTACTGGGGACCTGGCCTGCAACCCAGGCGTGTGCCCCGGCTGGGAATCAAACTGGTGACCCTTTGGATCGCAGGCCAGTGCTCAATCCACTGAGCCATGCCAGCCAGAGTCCCAACAATCTGAAGTTTTAACAAACCCTCCAGGTAATTCACACGAAAACTACAGGACTAGTGTCCCAGAGGCTCTAGCAAAAAAGGAACAATTAGCAAGTCCAGAAACGATCCTTTCAACATCCCTATTACCACGGGTAGACCAGAACAAAGGAAAACATTACTTCCTTTCATGAATACATTTCAATTTCACAAGTTTATATGCCAGGAAGTCAGGCTTGTCTGATACTTTAAGATTCTAAAAAAGTATGGACATTTTGAGTTTTTTAGGGCAGGGAGCATGTGGTGTCCACTGCCACCTCCAAGGTCTAACTCAGTGCCCACCACCTGCTGGCACTCCTAAGTGCAGTTGAACAAATGCAAAGTGAACAACAAATGGAGTGAGACTCAGACAAATTAAATGCCTTGTCCCAGATCACACAGGTAGTTAGCGGCAGAGTCAGGACTTTGAGACACTGAAGGACCATCCTTGACCAACTATTTGTGGAATGAGCTGACCCTGGCTGAACCCCTCCTGTTAAAACCCCACAAAAATATGCTGCTCGCCCTGACCAATGTGGCTCAGTTGGTTGGGCATCATCCCGAGGAGCGAAGGGTCGCTGGTTGATTCCAGGTCAGGGCACAAGACTGAGTTATAGGTTCTGTTCCTGGTCAGAGCACATACAAGAGGCAACCGTTCGATGTTTCTCTTTCACATCAATGCCTCTCTCCCTCTTTTTCTCCCTCTCTTCCCTGTCTCTAAAAAATAAATTTTAAAAATCTTAAAAAAAAATTTTTTTTGCTCTACCCACCCGCCCCCGCATTTTTGAAGCGACACATGCTAATGATGCCCCAGTCAAGCGAACGCTAAAGGAACCAGCTCCTCTTCTAGAGTTCAGGAAACGGTGCGGTCTCCAGTCTGTGACCTTAACCCTGACCAGTGGTAAATGGCAATTTAGTTATTAGCTAAAAATAAACTTCAGGCATGAACCTCCTCACCCCACCCACTAACAGGAGTTCTAAATTCTTAAAAGGGAAAGAGAGGGTCAGGCGGCACTGCCTCCTTCATGGACTCTCCGTGATGGAAGGATGATAAGAGCATACCCCTGAGAGGGTCTTTTGTCCACGGGCTTTTCTGGGACCCTCAAAAGAACCTTCTGGTAGGTTCTCAATTGCCGACCACTTCCTCAGAGAAGGAAGAGCGGCGACTCTCCTTCTTCTACAGGGACTTGAAATAAGAAATCCTTGGTGATTCTGAAGAACTGAAGCAGAGGTCAGACCTTGATGAATGACCTTTCCAAACTTCCGAGTTTAACACTAAAGCAGGGGTGTCAAACTCATTTTCACCGGGGGCCACATCAGCCTCGCGGTTGCCCGCAAAGGGCTGACTGTATCAATGCAACTACTCCTTAATTAGGGGCACGGAACAAGGAGCTCGGCGCCACCACTGGTAGAAACAAGGTGCCAGACCAGATAAAACTAGATAGAGGGCCGGATTCGGCCCCAGGGCTTTGTGTTTGCCACCCGTGCACTAGACTAAGGGGTGGACCACAAGTGAACGTTCTTCTCCAGTGTCACAGCCAGACTTCATCGCACTGTCCTTCGTGAGAAAGGGAAAGGAGAGGATGCCTGTTTGTCCACGGGACCTTGAACAAGATTGGTGTGTAAGGCACCTTCCCCATGCTGGTAGCCACAGGGGACGGGCTGCACACAGGCCAAGGGCCACAGGTATCCCAGAACAAAACCTCTCAACCTTGGGCTCCTACAAGCAGAGGCAAATCCAAGTGGCTGGACGACAGAATGCACAGGGTGGGGAGAGGAAATGGGACGTGTTTTCCTTCCCTCTTCCTCCTCCCCGAACGCATTTTTATAGAGTGCCTTGCATATCTCTCTCTCTCTCTCTCTCCTGAGCTCAGCGGTCAGCTCAAAAACACCCCTCATGTCTTATGTTTTTAAAATCCTCAGGTAAGCACACTGGGCTTAGAATCAAAAAGTATTTAACCCGCCAGAGGTCCCTCATAGGTATCTTGTCAAATACAATGGCACACTGGATTTCAACCTTGCTCATCTTATCTCTGTCCCTTCTACCCACTCCATTGTGTTTCTGCGCCTCTCTTTCTGTGTGAGGCTAAGTTCTCTACTCAAAGATTTTTCTCAGGTCAGATACCCTTCTTTAAATAGCATCCTCTGCTTTTCAAGTTAATATTTCCTATGGATGAGAATGTTCATTATCTGTCTATTTATGCCTACTTACTGACCACTGAGCTACCTGCTGCCTACACCTAGGCAAGACCAAAAGTTGGCAAACTTTTTCTGTACTGGACCAGACAACAAATAAACATTTTAGGATTTACAGACCATTCAGTCTCTGTAGCAGCTACTCCACTCACACTTGTATCAAGAAAGCAACCCTAGGCAATATGTCAATGAATGAGGGTGACTGTGTTTCAATAAAACTTTATTTATAAAAACAGATGGCAAGCCAATTTGGTTCATGGGCTGTCATTTGATGACCCCTGATCTAGACCATCAAGTGACAGTGAAATAAAATTATATTTTATTGGAATCCCTACATTTTGGGGTCTCCTTGTTACAACAGCTTAACCTGTAACTTCAAACCAATAAACCCTGTCATTTTTCTAAAACCTTCATTCAAAGCTCACCTCTTCCAGGAGGCCACCATGACGTAAAGTATCAATTAGTCCTACCACTACATCTTCAGATCGCACTTGCTCAGACAAGGCTCCCTTAGCAGCCTAGGAGAGGAGGCATTCCAGACTCAAATTCTTATAAAACTTCAAACAGGAAGGACATTGCTGGAATCTTTTAGGTTACTCAACAACACCCACTTGTTGGTGCAGAGCCCTGGTGCTAACTTTGAGTTTTCCCTGCTCCTCCTCGAGCATAGCCATGACATAACACTGCCGATCAACCATATATTCTTCCTGCTTCGTAAGTCATAACTCACCTCAGGCATAAAAAAAGGGTCATTCTGGATGAGAAGCACTGCTAATTCTTCTTGGTTCAGTCCAGAGATCTGATGTTGTTCCAGAACTTTAAAGTTGTCTTCTGAGAGAACTTCGTGAGAATATTTGCATAAATTCCTGAAAGAATATGGCAATCGTTAGTATTTCCAACTGAAAGGAAGAAAGAAATGAATGAATGAATGAATGAATGAAAGAAAGAAAGAAAAGAAATCATCCAGCAAACTTTCAGTCATCAAAGATCAAGATCACATCCTTTGATTACCAATACAGATTGGTCCTGCTTAAAAGATACACTTCAGAAACATAAACTGATGAAACACCTAGATGGTGGGGGGAAGCTGTATTTTTTTTGCATAAACTAACACATTTATCCTTTACATTATTGCAATACTTCTTTTTTTAATATTTTATTCATTTTTATTTTTAGAGGGGAAGGGAGGGAGGAAAGGAGGGAGAGAAACATCAATGTGTGGTTGCCTCTCACGTGACCCCCACCAGGGACCCAGCCTGCAACCCAGGCATGTGCCCTGACTGGGCATCGAACCAGCAACTCTTTGGTTCACAGGCCAGCGCTCAGTCCACTGAGCCACACCAGCCAGGGCCAAGAGGCACTGATTTGGAGCACTGAGGAGTCCAGAGAGCACTGATGTCTTCATCAGACAAACAGTTTGATGGTTATCAGTGTCCACATAATGAACTCATTCCACATTCCACGTTTTAACAGACATACACCATCTAAAATATCACCAAAGCCCTCAGATTTATGATTTTAAGTTGTTCATATGATGGAATATTCGTATTTTCTACTTTGCACAACCACTATCAATCAAACTGCCAGGTGGTCAGGTGACAGCCAGGTTTTCCCTATACAAACAGAGTGGCTATGACTGCCTTTGTACAAATAACCTTTGTCTCTGTCCGTTCTTCTCCTGGGAGCACTGCCCAAAAGACACAATTATCTTCTCAGCAGCCTGTGTTTCTCCGGAAAATACACCCCTGTGAGAGTGTGATTATTTCCCTACAAGCACAATAATGTTGAGTTTGATTATTTTGCTTCTTTAGTAAGAAATACTTGCATTTTTAATTTGCACTTAATAAGTAAATCTCTCCCTTTATTTGTCTTGCTCCATTTTCGTTGAGAATTAAAATCTTTCTTTTCATAGTTCATTTCCTAAATAGTAAACCTTTACGTGTTGCCAGTATTATTTTTTAGTTGTTACTGGTAACCAGAAATGCAACTGATTTTGTGAAATTATCTTATTGACGTTGATCATTTGTTTTGAAATGTAACCATCTAAGCATTACCCTTTGAATGTCATTTATTACCATGCTGCTGGCTGTGCGGAGGGCGCTTCTGAAGCCCCGCCTCCGGAATTGCCCTCGGATCCAGCTGTGCAGCCTCCCGGGAAAAATCACAGAATCGGCCAGGCCACCTTGAAACCCGACCAGCCCTCCCACGCACCTTGCCTCACGCAGGAGTCAAGGGCAGCTGGTCAGGCTCTGGCAACGGCTCATCCCAGCCGTTTTCTCGGGCGGCCCCGGCTTTGCATGTTCCTGGCACGCCCTGATAAAGGCTGACCTCCTCCGTCTCTGCTGGCTTTTGGGGTCTGCGCTTTCAGATAACTGCTCCCCCCAGCAGCTCCCACCCCCCAGGCCCCTCAGTAGCTGGGCTAAGACTCCACCTTATTGCTCACCCAAGCCCCATGGGGGCGGGGGTCTGAAGAGAACCTACAGCTGGGAGAGCCCAGCCTCCAGCCCCGAACAGAAAGCCCCGCCATGGCAGCCTCACCAGGGGCGTGTGAGCCTCATTACCTCGCGCGGCATCTCACGCCGCCACTGGCCGTGGTCATGAATGATCCTCTGGATCCGGGGCTGAAAAGGACCTGGACCAAACACCCCACCACTAGCTAGACAGGGTCTGCTCCCCAGCTTCGAGATACTTGTCGCGTGTTAATCAGAGGGAATTAAGAATCTTTGCTTTTCCTTTAGCTCCTATGCAGATATCCTGAACATGAGCCAAGGCTGTGGCACCTCTCCTGTGGCCAAATTAGGGTCACAGAAGAGGACCCAGCCCTCTCCATGTCCCAGAGAGATGCAGCTCTGGTCATACCTGTGTCTGTCCTGTCCTAACTGAGGGGAGCATTTCCAAGGTCGCTGAAGTCAACATTTCCTCTAAATAACCAAAGGAAGCCAGGCAGCCTAACGAGGATCCCTCTGACTGAACGCAAAGGAGGTGGCTCCCCCTCCCCACACCCCACCCACAGGGAACACGCTGTGCTGGACGGGGCCTCATGCTGCCCAGCTGAGGGCCCAGTTTCACTTCTTTTTTTTTTTTTTTTTTTTAAAGATTTTTATTTATTTATTTTCAGAGAGAGGAGAAGGGAGGGAGAAAGAGCAATGTATGGTTGCCTCTCACATGGCCCTCACTGGGGACCTGGCCCGCAACCCAGGCATGTGCCCCGACTGGGAATCGAACCAGGACCCTCTGGTTCCCAGCCCGCGCTCAATCCACTGAGCTACACCAGCCGGGCCCAGTTTCACTTCTCATGTCCCCTCTCCAAGCTGCTGGCTCCTCTAGATTCTGCAATACTCACACCTTGAACCCTGCTTCTGTCTGCAACCTGTGGTTTCTGACCTGCAGTCTCCCTCGGTGGGGGCCCTGCTTCATTTCCCCACATTCCTTAGACTTCTCTCAACATCTCAGAAGCTTTATGGTTGCCCTAATTTCAGCATATTGATCGGCCTCGGGGTGGGGGCCAGTTTGTGCTCACCTATTTGGGAGAAGACCAGAAGTACAGAAACTAACATATATTACGTACTTCCTAAGGGACAGGAACTTTGCATCTGTCATTTAATTTAGTCGTCACAATAATTCTGTGAGGTAACAGTTCACTTTTTACTTTGAGAAACGGAGGCTGGAGAAAACAAGCATGCAAAGACGACTCAAATGAAAGGAAGATCTGATAACTGAACCCAGGTCTCAAAACACAAACAAAACACTAATCTGGAAAAACAAAAACAGGCATCTGAAACTTTTCCAAATCAGAAAGAAAGAAAGAAAAAAAAAAAGAAGCCATTCTGGATTATTTAAGCCATTGTTCCCCTGGACTAAAGGGAAAATTGAGAGCAGAGTCCAAGGAGAGAGAACGCATGCAAACCATGTAGAGTGTCGAAGGGACACCATACATGACGGACACTATTTCTTGTGACTGGTATTAAGGAGACCAGTTCAGCAGCACCCGGCACAGTTAGGGGCTGACACCTCCGTGTTTGGGTTTAAGGTGGCAGAAGCTTCCTTTCCATTTTCTTTGATCGCTTTGTCTCAGCTCCAGCTCCCTAATATCTGCTATGAGGCTTAAGCCAAGAAATGGTGTGAAATTCTCCCAGGGATCCTTGGGCTCCTCGGGCTCCTCTAAGCCACTGGCTCTCAAAGTGAGGTCCCTAGACAGGCCTCACCTGGGAGGCTGTCGGAGATGCAAATTCCCAGGCCTGACCCCAGACCTGGTGGGTGAGTCTCAAACTTTTGTCCACCATCAGAACCCTCTAGACGGTTTGTCAGAACACCGATTGCAGGGCTCCCCTCCAGCGTCTGACCAGTCCGTACGGGGGAGGGGGTAGGAATTTGCATTTCTAATGAGCTCCTGGGAGATGCTGAGGCTGCTGGTCCATTAAGTACTAGGTTCAAGGTTACCTGCTCCAACAAAGGACAACAGCCCCGCAGAAGGTTGGTTTGTGGCCACGGGACCCCCCACCTTCTGCAACAGTCAGGAGCTCGCCTACAAGCCGCTACGAACTAACCGCCCAGGGAAAAAGAAATGTTTGCAGAATGCTGCCTGCACTTGGAGCAAGATAAACTCCAATCCAAACAGCAGGAGTTGGGATAAAAGACAGCTTTGAAAAATGGCAAAGATGGCCTTGGAAGAGGCAGACTCGTCCCTCTCTCAGGAATCTCAGACCAGAAGCTTAAATACAAATGACCTTTTCCCTTGGCTCTTCTAGCCACAGAACAAAATGTTATTTTAACTCTGGCAATACGTCCTCCCCCACCTGGGATGGGGCCTAGCCTGGGGGTGGTTGTCATCCCTGGCTACACGTAGTAATCAACCAGGGCATGTGGGCCAAAACCTGGCCACGTGCTGAAACGGAGGAGCTCCCGGAGGCCTGCGTGGCAGCCTCACAAACTCAGAGACCTAAAGTAACCACAGTGGACAGACTGAAACGAAAACTTCCTAACAAAAGATGAGTCACGGTGGGTGGTCACGTCCTTGGGTGGTTTTTTCCTCTCACAAAGGTCAATCTTGACCTTAACTGAGCCTGTCTGGGGTCTTTTTTTTTTTTGCACTACAATGCCTGGTGACATACCTTTGCAACATCAAAGTAAATTTCATTTTTCCTGGTCCCTCAAAGCACAACCACCACACCAGAGCTGAGGCACAAACCATCCTCTCAGTTGTTATTATATTGTTAACCGCTCATTCCACTGCACCCACCTCTGTACAGATGTGTTGGACTTTTCATCCAATCCCAGAGAGTTCCCCACGTTGCTTTCACTCCCCTCCCCGATCTATCACCAGTGGATTTCCTGTGACCCCTTATGCCTCCTCCTTTGATTGTAATGTATGAAAGTAGTCGCAAAACTGCCATTCTCTGGAGCATTTTTCTCAGTCTCGTGAGATTTTGCTTCCGGGCAACTGTCATCAGTTTGGCTCAAATAAATTCAAAAATTCTCCACAGGTGTGAACTTTCTTCTACCGACTGGAGCGTTCGGAACCGCCTAAGCCTGGGCCACACCCACAGAGCCCGACTTAGCCCGACCAGAGGGACCCGAGGGGACTGCTGTGCGGTCGGGCCTGAGAATCCTTGGCTGCACTTGTCACAACAGACTCCAGGTTCGGTTCCTGAGCCAGACGTCACCTCTGAACTGCTGCACTTCACAGGTCGGTCAACACAGCACGGGCTCTATCTGCCCAACCAGACCAACAGGAAACAGGAAAAAGATCATAACTGAAGGGACAACCTTGTTTTTTTGACAGTGATTTGTGTCAAAATACCCCTTCCCTTCTCTCTCTCTCCACTCTGCTTCCCAAGACCACGTTGAGGGGGCAGGGCGGGGAGGGGGTGTTTGATAACAACAAAGAGGCAGCTAATTTGTACAGAAAACAGGAAATAGCTCACCATGAAGTAAGTCAGGTGAAAAAGGAACCAGGATGTACGAAAAATGAAATCGAGAGAACGCTGGCCTAAAGAACCAAATGTCATCAGTGAAAAATCCTAATGAAGTATTTCTTTTGAAGCCGTGATGTTCCTGTCCTCTGTGTTTGTACTTCTAATGTTCAAGATTCAGTTGCCACGCTCCTAGAGGCAGGGTTGCTCCAATGAATCTAGAACCCCTAGTAAGATAGGGGAGACCAGAGCAGGCCAGGCAAGAGCCCAGGAGCAGGGCAAAAACAAGGGGGTGGGTGGAGTTGAAGAAACGGGCCTGCCCTGACCACAGCTGGAGCACCAGGAAAACACCAGGTGCAGGGAACGCAGCTGCCTGCTGCAACCTGGAGAGCCCAGGGTGTGGACCTGCTCAAGCTGCTGGCAGCTGGAGGCCACCTGGAGACAGGAATGCAGCTGGCAGGCTGCAAGGCTCTGGGCAGCAGGGGGGAGGGGGAGGGGTGGGGGAGGGGCCAGGCCAGCTGCAGATGGGGAGAGGTGGGTGCCTTCTCCAGGAACTGCACTCTCGAGCGCTACCAAGGTGGCAGCACTGACGCCACCCAACAACTGTTTGTCATGGTGGCCAACCTCCTCAGTCTTCACTTGTTTCTCCAGACCCCTAAATTAGTGGTTCCCTAACTCTGCTGCCCATGGGAACCACCTAGGTAGGGACTTAAGGGAAAATCCCAAGGCCCCAGTCGTCCCTCTTACCCATTCAATCAGAACGCCTAGGGGGTGGGAGCTGGACACAAGTGTTTTCTAAAGATTTTGCAAGTGGCTCCAGTGAGCAGCAGAAGTTTCGGAACTACCTGTATCGGGACGGAGAAAACGTGTAGGAAGTGGGAAGAGTGAAGAGCAGGAGAGGGTGGCAGCGCTGCCGAAACCTTGATGATTAGAGAAAGGAGGACAGACAGGGCTCCCCGCCTCCCACCTGCCCCTTCTCCCCCCGCCAAACCTCCCAGCACAAATCCCCTTGGGAGTTAAGAAGACTATTAAAATAATGGTGTTTGAGGATTTCTTTAGTGTGAAAGGAAAGAGCAAAAGCCTCTAGAGTAGTTCACTGTTTGTGTTCAAGAAATATTTCTCTTTTTTTTTTTTTTGGCACAGCACAATGAATTTTAATGCCTCCCCTTTGAGGTGCGGGAAGGTAAATTACCTACTTTAGGAGATACCCCAAAGGTGGTCTGGCATTCTGTATGGCAGATTGGGTCCAATCTCTCGCTGGCTTAGGACACCAAAAGCCACATAAAGTTGGCTCAGCTGCTCTGGGCTGGGGCAGAAGGTGAGCAGGGAGGTGGTCTGGAAAAGGTGGGCAGCCACAGGGTGGGCTCAAGTCCTTGTGAACAGAGGTAGTTGGTCCCATGTGGATGCTGGGGCAGCCAAGGGCGCTTGAGGCTCAGGCTGGGCAGAGCCCACTTGCGGTGGCCTGTGTCTGCCCAGTCCACAGCTCACTGCTCTGGAACCACAGCTGGATCTCCCTCTGGGCCCTGGAGGTGATGACATTCCTGCTGATCCGGAAGCTGAAGTCTCCTAGAATGTTGCCGGGGGCAGTCGCAGCTGAGTCATGGTGTCCTATCAGGGCCCTGGAGGTGCAGACCACATTGGGGCCTTCCCAGACCTAAAGCATCTTCATCCCCTCCAGCCTGAAGCCCCTTCTCTCAAAATGCAGAATCACGTCCCCTACAAGTCTCTTGGGCCCCTGGGTCCAAGGAGACCCTCCAGAGCTGGGGCTCATGAGCAGGCTGAGGTCCAGGGCCCGTAGGCCACACAAGAAATATTTCTTGAAGGGGTGACTGGAGTGTCCACAGTTTTCTGTATATCTTGTGATTCTACTACATATAAGTAATGAATAGGTCACCCTAACCTTGGAGAAAACAGTTACTTTCTTCATCTCTGTTCGCTCTGCCCTAAAGAATATATTTCTCTTTTACTCCTCCAAGCCATGAAGCCACAGAAAACCTTGCCTCTTCCCTCTGCCAGGGGGTGCTCCTCATGTACTGTTTCTGAAAGTGTGGTTCCTGAGCCTCTGCAAAGGAATCCTTAGGTGGATGGTTAAAATGCAGATCCTGGGCCCCACCAACTCCTGCTGCACCAGAAGGTCTGATGGGTGACTTGGGAATCTGCATTTTCCCAAATTTTCCCCAGGTGATGCAGATTCCAGGAAGTACTGTTCCAATGCCGGGGGCCGCCCAAGACTGCTCCACCGGCGCATGGGAGAAAATGTTGCAACTCTTTATATTTATTTTCTATCTAAAAGAGTAAAAAATCATTGCCTGGGTTGACAGCGGTGGAGGGAATTAACAGGTTAATTTAGAAGGGGCCCAAGAGAATCTGCAGGTCAGATGGAAATTTTCTTTATCTTGATGGTGGAGCATCCACCATTTGTCAGGACTCTTCAACTGTTGTGGGCACATTTTATTGTGTGTAAATCATACCTCAGTAAGGTTGATTTTAAAGTTATTTTTTAAGGTAAAAAACATTATCAAATATTTAATATACAAATTAAAAGCTATATACATATATTATTAAGTAAGTATTCACTTAATCAGAGTATACGATCAAAATTTCCTCTATCAGTCCTGACCAGTATAGCTCAGTTGGTTGGGCACCATCCTGTACACCGAAAGGTCACCAGTTCGATTCCTGGTCAGGGCACGTGCCTGGGTTGTGGGTTTGATCCCTGATTGGGGCGTGCACAAGAGGCAACCGATTACAGTTTCTCTTTCCCACTGATGTTTCTCTCCCTCTCTTTTGCCCTCCCTTCCCCTCTCTCTAAAAATAAACAAAAATAAAATCTTTTTAAAAAAATTGCCTCTACTGACAGGCAAGGAATCAAAATGTTTGGCAATTACTTGCCTAGATGACCTCTCAGTTGGTCTGAAATGTATTGATATCCCTCCTCAGTGGGCAAGCATTAAAAGATCATACAATGGGTCTCTACTCCCTCCTCCCAGAGTTCAGCTCCCCTGCTCCAACTTGGTTAAATTGACTTCTCACTGGGCCTGAAATCCTAGGTCCTTCTGGATTCTTTTAGTCCTTTTCCATCCCCATCCTGGGGAGGTGCCGATTTCAAAGTAGCCTATCAGGAAAGGTCACAGATACCTGTCTGGATGGAAATGTGGTCAGAAGCAGTAAGCAAATTGGAACCCTTTTAT
>PVJI01024933.1:0-21201 GCA_004026765.1 Micronycteris hirsuta | reverse complement strand
TCGGGGTGCTTGATTTTGAGAGCCCTGCCTCCCTGCTTAATCATCATCCTTGAAGGTCAGAGGCCAACCTGACTGAATTCAGAAGGAGGAGTTCTTGGAGGGTTTTTATGGATGGGGGAGGGCCATAATTCAGTGTCCTTCCCCTGTTCTGTTGGGAGAACTACCTGCAAAGTTTCCCAGCCATGGCCAGACCGGTAAACAAAAAGTTCCCGGAGCTAGTACCCAGTAGCCAAGCAGAACTGGTCGCTCTGTCACCTTGGGTCATAGAAGACACCTCCTTCCTTGGTCACAGCAGATGCCTCTGAACCTCAAGGTGGGAGGGCATGTTGAAATTCACTGTCTTCTCCCCAGAGTCAACTAAAGGTTGGGAGAGGGCTCAGTCTTCCAGGTTTGGCTCAGACCAAACTATAAACAAACCTTGCAAGAGATGTTGGCTTTCAGTTCTAAAAAAATCGAGAATTACAAGCTAACAGAAAGCCAGGAGACAGAGAAGCTCGATTTTAGGTGTCCTAAGACAAACCCGAAACTCCCATCATTGGAAGACAATGAATTGGTTCTGGTTTCCTCTTTCCTTGTTTGTCGGAATGAAGGAGTGAAAAGAAAAGGTAAGTGCCTCACGGGGACCTGTGCCGGAAGACAGAAATATGGCACCTTGGCTGCATTTATTAACATATTTTAGTTCAAAAGGGGATTCCTTACTAGAGAGAGAGCTGGAAGAAAGGTGTTTTTAACTCTTCATTTTTAATACATTGTCAGTTTCCATGGAGACCAAGGTAAAGCTGCTACACAGATTTTCCTTATAGAAGCCAGAGTGACATCATCGTGTGTGGGGAGGGACTCCTGCCTCTGTCTTCTGGCCCCCTTTTTAGTCGAGTTGCCCTTCACTAGGCCCCGCCCAGGACCAGGCACCCTGGTGGAAGCTCGCCATTCAGACACCGCGGAAGTGGGGGTCGGGTCAGGGTCAGCTACGGCATTTGCAGGACTCGGTGTGAAAGAAAAACACAGGCTCCTTGTTCAAGAAGCAACGATAAAGTGTGAAAGATGCTAAAATCGCAAGTTTTACCCTTCCTTTCACGGTCTCACTCACCTTGTCACGGTGCTTTCTATTTGCAATGTAATGTTGCTCTAAGCAAAGCAAAATTAAAATTTTAAATTTACGGGATGAATTTTGCTGTTCACCTTTTTCTTGTTCAGCTTTAGAACGCCTGTTTGAAATGCAAGCAAGAGCATTGGAGTAATGTGGAATCACAGAAATTATGCAATTCCTTTTTCAAAGCTCATACATGCAATTTTTTTGTCTTACCAGAACAGCGGAAACGCTACCCTGAACTAACTCAGCTCTGTTTCACCTCTTTTTATATGTGCTCATTCTCCAACACACCCTACAGTCAACTTTCTGATGAGAAAGAAAGGACTGAAAGGAAAAGGAAGTACGGGTTTTGCCTTTGCTTCCAGGTCATCATTTTCGGTGTGAGTGGTTGGCTAATACAGGCAGGGAACATGAGTAAGAAGAGTATGATAGTGTTCCTTTGTCATGGGAGTTTCTTAACCACCATTTTCTTTCTATTTTGAAAGAAATATTCTTTCTATTTCTTTCTATTTTCCATAGTTGAAACGGAAAGCATGAGCTTTGGGGGAGTTTCCACTTACCTTGTATTCCTTTTGAGACTTCTAGGCTCCTGTGTATTGTGGTCTACCCAAATTCTGTGTTTGTGCCTCATCACCAACACACATGCAAGCAGTGTGATGCAGAGCATGGACGTGCATTTCTCCTCTGCCCCATCCAGCATCACTTAGGAAACACAAATTCAAAAAGAAGATTAAGAATTTCAAAACGGCAACAGCAGAGCAATCAAGCCCAAAAGCAGAGCCCTTAAAAGCACAGGGCCTCGTGGGATGACACCGCCCACGAAACTGGCCTTGAACTGGTGATCTGAGCTCTTCCTCTGATGCTTTATGTGGATTAAGTGCCTATTGACGCTTCAGTTTCCTCCTCTGTAAACTGAGGCCAGAGCGCAAGCTCCAAGCGGCCTTCCAATACAGAAACATTGTGCTTCTGGACTGAGGACTAACCCAAGCCTTGAGAACTGGCTTCATTGGCCCAGGACAGAGGATCTGAGGGAGCCACCGCTCACGTGCAGCCTTGATCAGTTTCATCAGCTGGACATCCGAGCACCTGACCAACATCTGTGCTTTCCCCTCACCATCCGAGCCCCGTGCCAGCTCTGTCTGATAAATTTGCCTGACCTAAGACCCCGCCAGGTTATTTTCTTATCATGGAATGCTGAATCCACACCACCAGCAGCCCTCCCCACCCCTGGTTCACCTCCGCATCCCCCTGCACTGTCTCCCAGACCCCATTCAATAAGCATACTGCTATTTTATTCTACAGGTAAGTTCGAAACCCCTGGCCCTGTGATGAAAGGACCTGCAGTGGACAATTCTTTAAAAGATGCCCATTTTAGCCAAAAGCGGACCTCACGCCTAGCCGAAGAAGTGATTGTTCAGTGTAGCATTTCACAAGCCCTTCATGATTTGTGCGGGGCATGGAGGGTAGGCACAGGTTCAGGAGCAGGAATGAGGATAGTTCATTATTAGAGCAGCAAGGAGACTGCCCACCACAGAGGGTTCAAGGTGAACTAAGGCTTAGCCTCACTGTGGGTCCCAAAGAGAATATCAGACTATGCTGTCACCCATGTCACCCAAACCAGCCTCTGGTGTCAGCAGCCGCAGAGCCGGACAGGAGTTACTTTCAATCAGAACAATCCTCAAGTGAAGATTCTTCCAGGTACACCTGCTACACAATCTAATTGCCCAATTTCTTTTCCCCTCTCTTTGATTTGCAATGTTGGCAAAAGCCACTGAGGCATTGATTCAGATGTAATTTCAGTTCTTTCGTGGAGCAAAGTCAGTTAAGTGGGTTGTTTGGTTCCATTGTCTAAAAATAAAGGCTTGTAGAGACCTCACGTCGACCCAGCGGAAGATTGGTTTTCGCTAATGTCCCTTCTCAGCTGGTAATGCCTCCAGAACACTGGCACCTGTTTACAAGAAATCAATTGTTGAAAAATGAAAAGAACGGTGATAGAGCCGACAGCCTTCCCCGTGCACAGCTCCTAATCAGAGCAGATAGACATGAAATTTGACCAGCACCTTAAACGGGACCTGTGGTGGGCTGGCTCCCCAGGGAATAATTCTCTCTGAAGTCTTGTGGCAGAGACCACCATCAGAATACTTCTTACCAACCTGGCAACAGAGATCATGTTTGCTCCTTAAATTAAAAAGACCTATCCTGTCTGCCCAAGTGTGCACAAGATGAGTTAAGAAAGGGATAGATCATATGCAATTTTTTTTTCTAAATTTTGTAAATGGGGAGGAAAACAACCCCGTAGGTAAACTTTTCTGTGTGTGTGTTTCTAATGAAACTCTTGTAGTGGACAGAAGATGAAATTCATCCATGAAATCCTGTTTATGCTGTTATTAGCACAGCTTAACTTTTACATAGAAGGCAACCCCTTCTGTACTTCTGCGCTTTTTCTTTGAGAAGAAAAAAATCAGTAGTCAGCTGTCAAAATGATGGCCGTAATTTTGCTCATTCATGCTATATGGCTTGACCTTCGCTCATTTACCTAGCCACTCAGAGCTGCAATTTATGGTAAGCAGAAACTCACAATAAAAAGGGAAGCTTATTTTTATGGCTTGGTTTTCCTATATTCCTCAAAGAATGCAAGTTATTACCTCAGTAAATTTCTGCAGTTTGGTTTTAGTATTAAATATTAAATAAATATAAATTTACAAATGCTGATTTTGGCAGAACTTTCCACAGCTTATATTCAAACTGCTGATCTTGCTATAAATTTATTCTTTTGGAAATAACGTTATGCAACTTCATTTACTCTCTTTCTGGGCTTGTAGTAGTAGCTTAAATCCTTAAAATAATTAAGGTTTAATGTACCCTCTCAACAGCTGTTGGATTATTTCACTTGCACAATGTTTGAGTTTCATCCCAAATCCTAACCAGTTTCCTTTCCCTGCTGCTGTCTGGACATCAAAGAGGCTTTATTCTTTTACCAAATAAATATTGAGCACCTACTGCGTGGCCGGCACTATTTTAGACATCGCAGGATTACAAGGATGAATAAAACAGATTTAAGTCAGTCACCTTCTAGTGGAGGGCGGTGAAATAAACAAGTAAACAAATTTGTTAATTTCGGAGAGTCATATGCTTTGAAAGAGCCAATACAGGACAATACGGGCAGTGCATCCTAATGTGGTGCATGAAAGGCGACGGCATCTGCAGAGCCCTGGGGTGCACCGCGCCAGGCACAGCTGAAGGCAGCCAACTCTGGACACTGGCTACCCGAGTCCTCCTCAGGGCTGGACACCTGCGTCCCTGTTAGCAACACACTGATACACTGAGGTGCGCTGGCTGGGAAGCTCTGCTGCAAGGGGCGACTGAGGTGCGGGGTGCTCTGTTAGACAGGAAAATCAACGTGGCCTTTTGGGAGGGTGACATTTGAGCAAAGACTTAAATGACAGGAAGGAGCCCTTATATGTGTGTCTGGGGAAGAGCATCCCAGGCAAAGGGAAGCAGCATGTTCAAGGGCCCTGAGCCAGGAAAGCCATTGGCAAATATGGGGAAGGAAGGCCAGGGAGCTGGAGGATGGCGAGCAAGGGGGAATGGAAGGTAAGGAAGGACAGCGGCAGCCGCAGGCCAGCTCACCCAGGGGCCTGGAAGCTACGTCGAGGAATGGAGACAGATCAGACATCAGGAGAGTGGCATGATCTGATTCACAGTTTTCAAAGGTCACCCTGGGAGCTGTGCAGCACTAAGTCTATAGGAGGACAAGGACGGAAACTGGGAGACCAACTGATAAAAAAGACTCAGGTCAGATTATGTGGTTCTTAATCGTGTCTCCTCTACAAAACTCATCCAAGTTACTTAGAATCAAATGAAGTCTTATAACTGAGGGTACTTGGAAAAGCACCAAGCATTCCCTGCATCTAGGGATTAAGCCATCCATTCCCAGTCTCCTTAGGCTTCCTGAAACACCATATCTGACCATGTAACCCTGTATATTCCTCTAGTTACCCACTAATTCCTTCAGAGCTGCTGTGATGCACTGTAATGGAAAACACAGTTCACAGTACAAAGCATTGTGCTGGAAATACCTAATCATGAATCACTGTCCCAATCAGCACTGCTTGAAATACATGCCTCTCTCAGGAACGTTGTGCATTTGGTTTGCCACATAGAAACCTGGATGCCACCAAAATGCCGTTCTCCACCACAAAGCATGGAGAACACACACTACAAGCACAGACATTTCTTAGAGACCCAGAAAAGTAAACATTTCAATTAAGAATTCAGATGATCGAGCTCTTAAAAACCAAAATCTAACTGTGGAAAGAAACAACCTTGCAATCAGAAAGAAACTCATCATACTTGTCTTCATTCCGTCACTAACCCAAGCTCAGGCTCACTCATCTGCAAATGCACTGATTGAACAAACATTTATTGAATTTGGTGCCTGGTTTGCGCACACTGTTTTCTCTTTTCGCTTTACACAACCCTGTTGCATGTGATCTAGTTGTCATCATCCCATTTTTCAGGTGAAAACACTAAGGCTTTTGGGAGACAAATGACTTGCTAATAGCATACTGTTAGCCAAAGGCAGCACTGAGATTCAAGCTCAGGCAGCCACGTCCTTGCAGAATTTTCTCTCTGCAGTCCAGACTGCACATCTGCTCCTTCTAACTGTGGCAGGTTGGGGGAGGAGGTGATGGGAAGAAACTCAAATATGAATTTCAGCACAAAGAAAAGCTCCACACTAGAGGAAAACTAAGATAAAAGGGTTAATCTTTGAAAAATGTCGTTGCGGATCTCTCCTCCAATGTACAGAGGTAACTGTAAGACTGAAAATGAATCGAACCCACTTACACAGCTATAAAGAAAATGTCACTTACTTCCCATTTCCTTCACTCTCCTTTCCAGTCACGTGAACATGGGGAGGAGCTTAGTGAACCAATCCACCAATCCGGTACGGGTTGCTTTGAGATCGTGAGTTCACATTAACACATTCTCTCAGGACAGATGAGACTCTGCTGGTCACCTCTTCATCCCTGTCGGTGGGCCCAGGGCCCTCCTATTCAATGTGATTTCAGGGCAGGACCAGAAATGCATTCACACAGGAGCTTCAGTGACTTACTGAGGCTTAAAACATGAGGCATCAGCAAACCTCCTTTCTCAGGGCCTGTGGCTTTCTCAGGAGTCAGAAACTTATAGGAAATGTCCTGCTTGACCAATGAAAGGGAGAGACTGGCTCATCACGACAGAGAGTACTTGTGTTGACAGCTGCTCTTGACAGTAACAGATGAACCAGCCCTGCCTGAGACGCCCATTCAAGGAGGCGATTCCAGGGTTACACAGCCCCTGATGGCTGCCTGAGTCTGTGCTGTTGTTCAGGAAATTATTCTCTTTTCTCTCTCCCCTTCTCCCCTCTGCTCTCACTCTCACTCCCTCTCTCACACACACAAAGTCATGGATACCAACAGTATCTCAAGACCCCCAGGGTGTCCTTCTCCAAGTCCAAGAAAACCAATGAAACTCCACCAAACATGAGGAGAAACACCGTCAGCCATCCTGCCTTACTTTCTTCAGTCCTGAGTTACACACATAGATGTTTTTACATTTATCTTTTAATCATACTACACTTACAATATTATATCATTTCCAGGTGTATAACATGGTGATTGGACATTTATGTACCTTAAGAAGTGATCGCCACAAGAAGTCTAGTATCCACCGGCTATCACACATAGTTATTACAATTCTGTTCATTATAGTCCCTATGCTCTATTTACTTCCTCATGATTCATTTTAGAGCCAGCAGTTTGTATTTCTTACTCCCTTCACCTTTTTATCCATCCGCCTACCCTCCTCCCATCTGGCCACCTGATCGGTGTGTTCTTTTTATCTGCAAGTTTGTTTCTGTTTTCTCTGGGTTATTTTTTAAGATTTCCCATGGAAGTGAAATGCTGCAGTATTTGTCTTTCTCTGAGTTATTTCACTGTAATGCCCTCTAAGTCCATCCATGTGTTTTCGTTGTCTCCTTGGGCAAGGTCAACAAAAGCAACAGGAAACAAATGGGACTCCATCAAAGTAAAACTTTTCTGTACAACAAAGGAAACTATCGACAAAATCAAAAGGCAACCTACTGAATGGAATAAGATATATGCAAATAATATATCCTATAAGGGGTTAATTTCCAAAATATATGAGGAACTCATACTGCTTCACACCAAAAATCAAACAAGCCAATGAAAATATGGGCATAGGTCCCACTGTCCTGGCTGGGGACACCGAGACCAGGAGAAGTGAGTGCTGTTTTGGAGAAGAAGGCCAGGCTCAGGGACACGTGCCCTGGCCTCTAGCCTCTGCCTTTCCACTTACTGGCTTTTTGACTTTGGGACAGGAAAGTTGACTTTTTCCTGCATCAGAGTACATGTCCCCCAAATACTGAAAGCCATGTCCACCCTACCTGGCAACTTATTTGTATATAGCGATTCCAATGGTCATAAAAGACAAAGTTCTCGGAATCTAATTCATCTTGACAAATACTGATTGTGCCCATAACTTTGCCAGCCACTGGGGTGACAATAATGAGCAAGTCAGACGAGGTCCCCAACTAGGAGGTAGATTTGGTCTAATGGTAAAGCAAAGGGTGTGCAGAGAAGCAAAAATCTACATGCAATGCATGCATTTCTGTGGTTGTTTCTTGTTCAAGAATATTCCTTGGCCAAGGAGAGAATTTAAAAAGAACCCATGAACACCCAGAACTTGCAGAATGTTCTATGCAGCCTCCTGAAATACATTCAATGTTACACCATCTGGCTGAATGCGCTGTGTTTATGTCATTGACCACCGAGAGCATCATTTTCATACTAAAAAGACCCCTCCCCCATCAGTACAAGCTCCAAAGTCAGCACAACTTCTATGGCCTGATAATTTTTTTAATTTTTTTAGAAACTAAATAGTTTCTTTACAAATAAAAATCATATAGGAGAGAATTATATGGTTAGAAAAGAGTTGAGATAAATGCCTAAAAGCCTTCTCTCTCCTCTCTTGCATGGCTGATGTTGGCAACAAGGTTGGTTTGAAACTGGACTCATGGTATTTAACCTTGAATGTCTGGTTTGGGTTTGCATAACAATAAGTTCTGGCTACCGAACGCTCTGTCCAAAAATCTATTATTACTTGGCTTAATGGCCTGTGTAACCTAATTTAAAATGGGAAAGTGAACTTCAGGTTTCCTCTCTTCAGTTTACTGTGAAGTTGGTATTAGGATATTATTTTCTTGCTCTGATTTACTGTTTATGGTTTCTTCGAGCAAGAAGAACCTGCCGCAACGCAGCATTTGTTTCAAAGGTAGCTGGTGACACCTGCCCAGAGGGACATGGGGGCAGGGCACAGCAGACTGGATAGAAGGTTGTGAACTTAAAAGGCACAACATTTACATTTTAATCTAAATTCTACGTCTCGCTGATGAGTCAGTGTGACCTTGAGCATGTGACTGGACATATCTGAGCTTTAGTTGCTCATCTGTGAAGTGGGGGTAGTGACTATGGTAGACAGCTCCTTCCACGCTGCCGTCTCTGCAAACGACGGGATGTGGGGCCCCATGGGCCACGTCTATACCACGTAATTGTCCCACCTCTGCTACAACTGACTCATCCCGAAGCGACGCCTGGCTCTGTGTAAGGCATCTAGTTCTCTTTCCTGCAAACTGACGTTCCCATGGAGACACAGAAACCTAGACGTCTCTGGAGCTAATAATAGTAATAATAATAATAGTAAATACAGATAGAGTTTACTGTGTACCAGACACCATTCTAAGCTCTCTCTTTATATTGTTTACATCTTCAGAGCCAATCTATGTACTTGTATTTAACAGTTGAGGAAACTGAGGCTCAGAGAGGTAACCCTGTGGGGAGAAGACGCTTAAAATCCTGCTTCTCGGATCCCTGGTCCTCACCTTTTCCAAGTCTTTGTGGTCCAACAGTTTGGATTCCAGGGGGGACTTCAATGGTCCTTGAAAAAATTCCATTTTGATTCACTTGGCCTTAGTGGGGTTGTTTGCAAACAAACAAACAAACAAACAAAAATCTTAATGAATGCAGTATTTCCCAACAGGATGGTTAGAAATAGCTTAAGTAAAGCAGCTAACAAAAGGCCTAGCACAGTTGCGAGAGAGATTCTGGAAGAGTTTTATCAGCGAAGCCTCTCTGCTCTCCAAGGTGCTCTGACCCCAGGCCGCAATGCTACGAGTGACCGCTAACAGTTGTTGGACCACTGCCCTGTGCCTGGCCCGGCGCTGTGGCTCTGCCTGCATTCTTCCCATTCAAATTTGGGGAACTGTCCACGAGGTGAGAGCTTTCACTGTCTCCACTTAGTTGTGGAAGAATGAGGTCTGATTGCTTTCACTCTTCCCCCACCCTCCCTTTCCTTACCCCCAAGTGGAAGGAAGGTCGACTTAGGGTAAGCAGCAGAGATTCTGTGCATGTTCCTGTCTCTGAGGGGCTGGCCAACATCGGCAAAAGGGAAGGTGGTTGTCTGCAGGTGCTACAACGTACAGGCTGCGCAAGTCCTATGCACGAGAGTCCAACATGCGGCCCACAGGCCACATGCAGCCCAGGATGGCTATGAACGCGGCCCAACACAAAATCGTGAATTTACTTAAAACATTATTTGATATTTTTGTGATTACACATCACAACGTATTTAATGTGTGGTCCAAGACAACTCTTCTTCCAGTGTGGCCCAGAGACACCAAAAGTTTGCACACCTCTGCTACGGCCACCCAAGCAAGCAGCACTGAGCCAACTGAAGCCAGAATCCCTGGCCATGGAGACTGCAGGCACCACCAGAAGGAGCTGGGGTTCAGGAGAAGAGGTCAGAGGAGAGACCCCGCACAGAAGGGGCTCCCCAGCACTGCCTTAGCCCAGCAGAGAACTGATGAGGAGAGAAGGGATGTTGGCGGGATGCTGGAGCACCCACCTTCGTCAAAGCTAAGACGGTTTTCTAGCTGCTAGTAAACAGCAAGACCTACAAGACACTGCGCAGCACCAAGGGTTTCCATAGGAATGAGGACACTTCAGTCGAGAAAGGTTAGGTAATTTGCTCGAAACCACAGAGCTAGGGTGGTGGACACAGAAGTGGAAGCCCAGCCATCTGATTCTTAACCTACCGCTCCTAACTGTGTCGTCTTTGGCTCTAGAGAACTACACAGATTGTTCTAGGTCTTATACCCAGGAGCTCTTCTTGGACTGTACTTGCTCACATCCATCCCCAAAACTTCTTTCAAACCAGGCTCAGCCTTCAAAGCCAGGCTCAGGAGCCACACTAAGCTTTTCCTAGTACCCCGCCCCCCGCCCCCCCCCCCCCCCCCACTCAGCACCCCGTCCTTTCCTGAGTCCCCAGAGCACTGTACATGTCTAACCATACAAAATGGATTCTGCTGGCTTGAGAGCTGCGTGGGTATGTCCAGGCTCCTCTAATGGAGGTCTTCAAGGCCACAGGTATTTTGTGTGTCTCCTGCTTTCCCCCAACACACACGCCGCCGCCGCCGCCGCCAGGACACCGCCTTGCAGTTAGCACTCAAGAAATCTGTATTATGAATAAGCCGTGGGGCCTCATGTACAGCGTGGTGACTGCAGGTAACAGTGCCATGTTATACTTGAAATTGCTAAGAGAGTAGCTGTTAAGTGTGCTTACCCCCCACCCGCCCCACACACAAAATACCTAGTAAGGTGCTGACTCTGTTAATTAACCTGCTGTGGTAATCATTTCACAGTGTATATGTAAATCAAATAAATCATCATTTTGTATACCTGAAATATATACAGTATTTACTGGTCAATGACATGTGAATAAAGCGAAGAGAAAAAACCCAAATATGTACTGAAGAAGGCCAGCATTTAGAGGATTCAAACAACCACACCACAGCCTCGGAGAAAATGTCAGAAGTGGCATCCCTGAGCCCGAGGGCCAGCAGGAGTCTTTAAGTTTGTTTCTGGGAGCTTCTTCTAAAAGACAGGGAGATGGCCTCTTACCAATAAGTCATCCGCTGATTCTCTGGACATCAACTTGTCACCTAATTTAAATGCACACAGAAGAAATCCTAAAGAAGACAGGTCCTGTGTTCCTCCCATGGAGTTGATAGAATATACCACCTAGACTCTGGTAATTACCCCAGGAGGTAACGGGGTTCATTTCCTATCTGCACTGCTCCCAGCTTTCAGGCCCAGAGGGCAGCAGTGGCCAGCGCCCCCTCGTGGTCATCCCCCGCAGCTGCTGCAGGACGTCACCCTGGCTTCTCAACTTGCTGAACGAGGAAGGAGCAGGGCCTTGGAGCAAGCTACCCAGTTTGGGAGGTAAAACTTCTTTCCAACGGAGTGTGGAAGAGGAGGGGACATTATAAGTAAAGACCACATTATAACCACTGTGAGCCTTCTCCCTGGGAGTTGGGGCCGGCTTTGCAAGGTCAACATCCAGGTGAAAGTGGGGACAGGTCTCCCAGTCTGTCCATCCCACGTCCCACTCTGGAATGCTCCCTGGCCCACAGACAGAGGACAAAGCACCTGCTGCTGTTGGGTTTCCCCGGAGCTTGATGAAAATCTGCAGGCTTGAGGTTCTTCGGGTGGATTGGATCACATCGCTTCCCTCCGACTCGCTTTAGGATGGGTGGGTGAAGGATTACTCCTCTTCTCTGCTGGGAGATGGGCTGCCCTCTTCCAGTCACGGGGTCCTTCAGCTACCGCCAGCGCAGCGGTTGCAAAGGAACCAGCTCTCCATCTCCTGTCTCCTTTGAGCTTTATCCATTAAAATAACCCCAAAATTTCAGTACTGGACCTCCACTTTTCATAGCCTACTGTCAGCATCACCCAGAAATCCCTCGTCCAGCCTAGGGTTAGCTATTTGCAGTGGTTCTGAGTAATCACCCTAAAATACAAAGGTATGGTTTTTTTTACATAGGTACCTTATGTCTCGTCCTCTGCTCAGGAGGAAGAAAGCAAACCCAGGTGCCAGTATGGTAGGTACAGGCTTCAGGTCAGCTGTAAGGCAGGGCCATGCTGCAGGCTCCAGGGATGCAGAAGTCAGAGGAGAAAGAGAAACCAACAAAGTCAAGTAGTTGAGGACACAGGGCAGGAGGGTTGGACTTGAGCTGGAGCTGGCCAGGCGGGTACTGGAAATATCCAGGGAACGCTTTGTAAAGTATATGGTTGTCTCACCAAGGTGCTGTACACCCCAAACCAACACAAGATAATATTGAAAGTAAACTGTAATAGAAAAAAATAAAGAGTAAAATAAAGTGAAAAAGAATGAATAGGCTGCAGATGAGCAGAACGGCATGGGGGAAGAGCATTCTAGGAGAGGGGAAGACTTGAAGATAAGATCCAGCACAGGAAGCTCAGGAAGCCCTGAGCACTGCTCAGTGAGAGCTGAGAGAGAATGGCACCCCGTCATGCAGAACAAAGTTTGGAAAAGGAGGAAGATTGTGGAGGATCTTGAAAGCATCTTGAAAATGTGCTTGGTGTTTTCAACTTAATGTTTAGTCTCTTCCAAGCTTCCTTACCTCTGTGCAGATGGACTAGCTACTTTTTTACATTTTTAGATCAGTGTTTTACTTAAGCACCAGATGCCTAACCAAAGCTTTAGCAAACACTGATGGAGTACAGGCTGTGCCCAGCACCCTGCCTGGGGCTGGAGACTCGAGGGTGAAAGTCTTCGTCTCACCACCAGTAAAAGCAGCATTATACAATACAACCTAAGGCAAACTACTGTTGGGATAACGTTATTTTTTAACATACTCATAGAGGGACGGTCTCTACAGGGAGGTCCTGAAGTTTCCCAACAGAAAACAACCAGAGCAGGAGTTTAAAATCCCCAGGCCATTCCTGTCTGAGATGACATCCCAGGGATCAGCCACTGGAAATGAGCAATTCTTTGGGCCTCTCCTCTCACTCTGAGAAGGCAGCATTTGAAGCCAGGGATGTGGTCCGAGCTCCCTGTCTTCCCCTAGGTACTCAGGGAGTAGCTCCTTCTATTCATCTGCCCTCTGACATCACACCTGTCTCAGGGTCCCCCTGAGTGACACCGGAAGTCTCCAAGGCAGAAGCAACCTTCAGAAAAGACCTCACAGGTTCCCTCAGGTCGGCTGCCCACTCCCCTGTCCTCTCATGTGCTAGTCCAGAAGCGGCAGAGCAGAGGGATTCGAGGCTCAGGTTTTAAAGTTCAGCTGCTTTTTGGTTCCTGCCTTGGCTGCTCTCTGATCCGGGGGACCCATTTACCTCTCTGAGTTTCCTAAGCCCCTCTTTTACCTTCTGTAAAATGGGTATGTGGATAGATGGATAGATTTACAGACAGACAGACAGACAGAGATATTCCTAACTAGTCTCCATGCTTCCACATCCACCTCCAATTTCATCTTCAGTTTTATCAAAATTATAATTATGTATTATTCAAAACAATCAAAAAATTCTACAAGTCGTCTTAATCATCCTTTTACCTTCTATTCCTTCCTTCTTGAACAAGCCACTTAAACTCTTTTGATCTGTTGTGTTTACCTTCATATCTCTAAAGAGATCATGATTGGTCAGTTTTAAGCATTAATTACTGACCTTCCAAGGTAAAGGATGAGGAAGTAGTTTCCTATGCCCCGTCCCCTCCTTTGCCTATGCGTCCTCTAGCTGTGCGATCCACTACTTTTGATTTGACTAATGATTAGGATTGACCTTATTATGACTCTGTGAACCAGTGATTTTCGACCTGGTTCAGTAATACCGCTTTGATGTGTTGGGATGGTGTCTGGTTTGCCTGTGTGGGGGGAGGGGCTGGCAATTTAGTGGGGGAAGCCAGGGATGCTGAAAAGTCCTGCGATATCCAGGACATTAGTGCCCACTGATGCCACCTTGTTTGAATCCTTCTGTGGGGATCACAGCTGTGAGTGCTACTCGATGTCCATCTTTATCTCGGCACCTAGAGCAACGGCCCCGTTAGTATTCTCCAGAGAAATGGAACCAATTTGATGTGTGTGTGTAGGGAGAGAGGGGAAGAGAAAAAAACAGGGAGGAGGGAAAGAGGGAAAAGAGGGGTGCTGGAAGAGAGATTGAATTATTGCAAAAAATTGTTTTATACCATTCTGTTGGCTTAGAAGTTCAGACTCAGCAGAGCCAGCCAATGGTACAGTAGTTCCAGTCCAAATACGAAGATCCAAGAAGCAGGAGGGTTGATGGTGGAAATTATAATCAGAGTCAGAGGATAAAAGCAGGGGGAGTCCAATGTCCCAACTCAGAGACAATCAGGCAGAGAGAGAATTTTCTCTCATTCCGCCTTTTATTCTATCCAGGACTTCAATGGACTGGATGAGGCCCCCCTACATTGGGGAGGGAAATTTGCATTACTCAGTCTACCTATTCAAATGTGAGTCTCAGCCAGAAACACCCTCACAGACACACTCAGAAATAATGTTAACCAACCCATGGCCCAGTCAAACCGACACATAAAATTAACCATCACAATGCCTGGCATTGTTCAACAAATATCTGTTGAAAGAATAGATTAATTCTCTGATCCAAACAGAAGCAAACCTTGTTGAGATACACTTCACAGTGAATGGAGGCTGTTCCTTTGTGCTCCCCAGCCCCACCCCCTGCCATGGTGCTTCTACCAAGCATCCCCAATGGTTTGCAAAGTTAGCTCTAAGCCCCTGCTTGCCATCTGGGCTAAAGCCACTCTCTTCCCAAGCTCACAGCCTCTGCCTTGGCATTGCCACGAGGGAAAGCTCGTGAGAACCTGCCCCAGAGCTTAGCTGACTTAGTTAGAGGTTCCAACTCAGTCATTCCCTGCCCGGGTTTGGCGTAGCTCACAGTGTTGAAGAAGAGTATATGGAGGAAAGATTTGATACCCTGAGTTTCAGAAGGGGCCTTCTGTAGGGATGGAGAGAAACTTCATGAACACAGGAGATTTTGAATGGTTGAAAATGCTGGCTCATGCTCCATGGACCAGAGTGTGATCTTGGAAGCCTATCCCTACAACCCTTCCCCAGACTACTACCAAGTGGTCTCCCCTCCATCATGGAAGAGTAAGGGTACTTCTAAGGAATCCACTGACTGACAGGGCAACTCTCTCCCACAGTGCTCTCCAGCTGATGGGCCACAAAGCCATGCCTTTCCTCCAGCATCTGTTTATGGGACTCAAACTCCTGAGCCTGTGTGAGTTCTGATCAAAGCAATGCCTTTCAGTTGTAGTGAGGCTATGGAAGAGACAAAACATCCTCTCCAGCTGCAAGATCATAACTCTTGTGTTTGGCAGGATACAATCCATCATTAATGCTCCTAGTATTTAACTTGTCAGCACAGTTGCTAGGGGTGGGGAGGATGGAAGATTCCAGCGTAGGGAGAGAATATATGAGATTAGTGTATCTAAGAGACACATATCTAAATAATTTGTGACTTCAGTAACCCTTCAGGGCCTCAAGTTTGAGTCCTTGGGGCAGGGATTTCTGAGGAAGAGAATATTTTAGCATTCCTGATGCAGAAATATTCTTTCCAGATGGCCCAGGTATTCATTCCCACGTGGCTGTTTTCTACAGACTGTACCTGTCCTTCAAGTCTCCCAGGAAAAAAGGTCACAGGGAAGATCCTCCTCGGTTTTACCTGGAACAGCACTTGATCTGCACCCCCAGCATTTGCTCTAATGCTTTGGTTAGTTGTCTATGTCTTTGCCTCCCCTACTAGACCAGCTCCCGAAGACACAGGCTGTGCCTTATTCATTTTAATATCCTAAATGAGTATTTGTGAATTCATTAATGATCAATTGTTACAGTGAGGCCAAGCAATAACCATAATAAAACTGTGGAGAATCTTTTTTTTTTTTTGCAATCTAGGAATAAAGTAGTAGTATGCATCGTCAACTATTTTACTCATCCTTAGCAATCATAAGTAGCTATTAAGCAGCTTTACCAGTCACGTGCCAGGCCCAGAAAGGAAAAACTTGAAAGAGCATGGAAACAGTACATTATATTAAAAATTGCTTTAGAACATGCAGGGACTACAGATGACTGTGGGATGGGAAATATACCAGGGTAGGCCTGATTATGCCAAGACTCTGGGCTGTTCTATCCACCTTCCCGATGGCAACCCCCCCACACACTTGAGCTGCAGTAAAAAGGCACACATTTGGGAAGCCTACAATCATTTCCTTGTTTCTTGCTGTCGTCCCCTTTCCCCCACCACACAGACTAACTCCAGGGACAAGCCTCCCCTTGGCGACATCAGATGCTGGGCAATGGCGGCAGCGCAGTCCTCATGCCTGTGCCACTCGCAACCCACAGAATGGGGTGGGTTCGCGCGCAAGCCTCTCCCTGGTAACTCCTGGGCCGGAGCACACTTTGTTCCGTTGCCAGAAGTAGAAATTCTCTTTTTGTTTTAGCAGTTTAAAACATTTCTTCTTTTAGAACCTTCATTTCACAAAGAAATTGCTGATAAGCATTCAAAAAAAAAACTGCCCTATCTTTCCAGCTAGTTACTGCCTATGGTTTCTCCTTTTCCGACCTGAAGACTCAGTGCCATTCATTTATGAGATGCACATCCAACAAGCTCTAAATCCATGGGAATGTTAAGAAAGTGCCATTTGGGACATACATCAGCCCCTCCCTTGAGCTTGGAGTTTACAAATATATAGAATCTGATCTGATCTCATTCAGGCAGCTGAGGAGTTTCAACAGAATGATTAAACTGGACATCCAGTCTTCAGTTGTGGGTTCTGTCTGTAAGGACAGCCTCTCCTGGACTGCAAATAGGGCTTTGCTTTCTATGTTGACAAGAAATTGAGATCACTGGACTGGAACCTAAGAATGGTGACGTAAGTCCTCTTCCATGGCGTATGCATCCTCAGGTCAGTCAAGGCCAAGCAGGGCGTGTCTCAACTTACAAAGAACAGAAGTAGACCCTCTCGGTGTGGGGTGTGGAGGAGATTCTCTGGAAGAAGGAAGCCAGGCAGTGTGCCCCTGGCGGTCACGCCCAGCTGGGAAGTCCAATTTCCGTATGTCATGCTGGTTACTGCTCTTCATTACCCATACACACATAAAGCGCAGAAGTCACAGATACTTGTATTGTTTTAAACCTCACTGGAGGACATCTTCTCATTGCGGTTTACGGGACAACGTTCCAACCAACAGAGCCACCCAGTCAGGGCTAGTCATAGATACTTTAAAAAAAAACCCCGACAATTGTTTCAAATCATACTCCCTAGAACATTTCACCTGAGTGTGACTAAGCGAGATTTGCTGTTCCTCAATTTTTCTCTCCCTTAACCTGTATTCACTGGTGCTAACAAATTCCAAAACAGAGGAAGAAAGAGTTCAAATGAAAATAGCTGGATCCTTGCCCCTCTAAAAAGTTAGTCTCTCAATGAGTGTAAATACCAACTGACTAGACTCATTAAGTGATTGGCCCTTACCTGGCATCTTTCCTCAGTGAACGCAGCTGACATTTCAAACAGTTATACCCAGAGACCTGCACGGGACGAGAAAGGATGGCCTTTCAAAGATGCCAGATGGAAAGATTTCAACACAAGAAAGAGACAGCAGAGCAGAAAATCACCTGCAATCAAATGACCCTTCTCCAGTCACGCTAGGCTGCCCCAGTGTAGATTTCAACTTTGACCACAATTTTCTTACCCACTTAAAGGAGAATAATCAGAGCAACAATGGAGAACAGTCTGCCTCCTCCATGTACGTGAAATCAGGGCACCAACCTCTAACCCCAGGCAGAGGCATCCACGATGCCAGGAACTCCCGAAGGAGTTCGTTTGCAAAGAAAGATGTACTTACCATGGCCAAGAGGGGAGAGAGCGTTCTTTTGGCAGAACTTCTAATTTAAAGGCTAATTTGGTGCTTGTTACACCGAGACAGCACTCAATAAATGTATTGATTGGCACATAACTTGAAAAGCAGTCTGGATGCTCCTGAAATAAATGATTTCTTAAGCCCTGTTATCCTGTCTTCAGACTGGCATCTGAAACATTATCTTCAGGGTTTCTGTTCTAAAGAATAGAGTCATCATGGATTCTTTTAGATCCTTAAGAAGCCTTATAATGTTGTTGACTGCGAAGGCTTGGGCGCAGTTCATCCGAGATGACTGATGTGAATAGAGGAGTCATGCCTTCTAAGATTTAAAACAATGATTGGGCCCTGGCTGGTGTAGCTCAGTGGATTGAGCGTGGGCTGGGAACCAGAGGGTCCCGGTTCGATTCCCCGTCAGGGCACATGCCTGGGTTGCAGGCCGGGTCCCCAGTGGGAGCCATGTGAGAGGCAACCATACATTGCTGTTTCTCTTCTTCTCTGTCTCTCTCCCTTCCTCTCTCTAAAATAAATAAATAAAATTAAAAAAAAATAAAACAATGATTGGAATTGGTTTGACAGTCACTGAATACACAGGAACACACCCCTCCTCTCCTACTTCACACTGATGTTCTAGGTGCCCTGGTAAGTGGAAGATTTCAGAAGGCAGAGAGCGAGGCCTGCTTCCTTTTCCCACATGTCTTAACCTGTAATTTCTAATTTTTAAATATATTGGGCAATGTGATCAGAAAAATAACATAACAGCCTCTTCCTTCCTTTTGCCTGTTGATGTGAATTCTGTCCTTGTGAACGTGCTTGCATAGAAACAGGGTAATGAGTGAGAGAAAGAATTCTAAGGCATCAGAATGGACTGAACTGATTTACACTGGAAACTGCAGAGAATTCTTGGCCCCTGAGTAAAGACTACATACAGAAGACGATATAGGAAGGAAAAAAAACAAAAGCCATCAAGGTAGGATTGGAAAGCGGGTTTTTTAGAGGATGGGGAATGAGTTCAGATAAGGGAGGAGAGAGTTATTAGGGTATTTGTCATACTCGAAATTGTTGAGAAAGACAGGCAATGGGAAGGAAATTTTAATAAGCTTCCTCTGTATTAAGAATGACTTGGGGAATTATTCATAATATAGAAATTGCTTTTCAAATACTGTTGTTGGATGTCAGCCTGATGTTCCTGGGAACACCACATTGTGCTAAGCCTGGACCACCGGGGATCTTGGCTTCCTGTGAATCAAAGAGGCTGTTACAATTTTATCCAAGTCTAGTCTACCCGTTGAAAAGGTATTTAAGTGCATTATGTCATTTTTCTCATCTCAACATTGGCTAATAAGAGGTTCTTCCTTAAAATTTATTTCTGTAGAATCTAAGTACTGGGCAGGACTTCAGAGTTAATACAATCTAATTCTCATTGGCTTAATTTTTTTATATTGAAGGAGAAACCTTCTATGATTAATAGAAGAAACCTTCTATCTAAAAGAAACCTTAGAGAAACCTTCTATCTAAAAGTTTTGTTGATTAATTTTAGAACTTAGACATATACCTTATTTCTTTATGTAACAGGCTCTATTCCAATCCCCAAACCCTCACGTCATGAATTCAACCTTTTTTTTTTTAATAACAGCACGATACACAGACCATAAAATTCACCCACGTAGAGCGTACAATTCAATGGTGGTTAGGATATTCAGAGTTCTGCAACCATCACCACAACCAGTTTTACAACATTTCATCACTTCGAATAGAAACCAATACGCTCTGGCTACATCACTCCACAAACCCTCCGCAGGCAATCACTAAGCTACTGGCTTCAGAGGTTTACCTGTTCTAGACATTTCCTACCAACAACATCAATAGATGTCGGCTAAGACTAACATCCTTCACTTAGCATAATGTGTTCAGTGGTCATGCTGCAGCATGTCTCAGTCATTTTTTTTGTCTTTTCTGTTTCTTGATAACATTCTTTAGAGCACAAAAGTTTTTCATTTTAGTTTCATCTATTTTTTCTTTGGCTGCATGTGCTTTTGGTTTCTTTATGGTCAAGAATATTAAATTTTTTTTTCTAAGAGTTTTTTAGGATTAATGACTACATTTAGGCCTCTGATTCATTTTGAACTAATGGTATATACGGTGTAAGGTAGGGATTTAAGTTCACTTTTTGGCACGTGGATATCCAACGGTCCCAGCATCGTTCATTGAAGATTACTCTTTCTTCATTGCGTGGTCTCAACAACTTGATTGAAAAATCAACTGACTCTAAATGCATGGTGTTATTTCTTGACTTTTAACTCTACTTTATTGATCTATATGCCTAAAATTATGCCAAAAAGTCCCATATTTGTTCGATTCTTATTGCTTTGTAGTAAGTTTTGAAATTAAGAAGCGTGAAATTTCTGACTTTTTCCCCCCCAAGACTTGTTTTGGCTATTTTGGCTTCCTTGGAATTACAGATGAAGTTTAAAATCAGCTTGTGAATTTCTGCAAATAGGCCAGAGGGGATTCTAATGGGACTTATGTTAAATCTGTAGACCAGTTTGTGGAAGAGTGCCATTTTAACAATATTATAATCCATGAAAATGGAATACCTGTTAACTTATTGAGATCTTAATTTTTTTCAACAGTTTTATAGTTTCTAGGGTATAAGATTTGCACTTCTTTTGTTAAATTTATTTCTAAGAGTTTTATTCTATTATAAATGTAATTGTTTTCATTTCACTTTCTTTTCAGATTATTCATTGGAAAAATGTAAGAATATGATTACTATTTACATATTGATCTCAGAGTCTGAAAAGCTGCTGAACTTTATTAGTTCTAACAGTTTTTTGGTGGAGTCCTTAGAGTTTTTTCTATGTAAGATCAGATAGTCTGTGAGTAGAGATATTTTTCTTTCTTCCTTTCCAATCTGGATGGCTTTACTTTCATTTTCTTGCCAAATTGCCCTGGCTAGAACCTCCTGTACTATGTTGAATAGAAAAGGTGAAAGTGGACATTTTTTATTTATTTCCGGATCTTGGAGGGAAAGCACCCAGTCTTTCACCATTAAGTACGAAGTTAACTCTGGGTTTCTTATAGGTACCTTTTATCAGGTTGAGGAAATTCCCTTCCATTCCTCATTTGTTGAGTGCTTTTATCATGAAAGGTTGTTAAATTTTGTCAAATGCTTTCTCTATTGACAGAATTGTGTGCATTTTGTTTTTTAGTCTAGTGATATGGTGTATTAGATTAATTAATTTCATATTTTAAACCAACCTTGTGTTCCTAGGATAAATCCTATGTCTTCATTGTA